>CAWUFW010008765.1:600000-851667 GCA_963921515.1 Calotriton arnoldi
CTGCCCACGTAGATTTAGCTGGGCTGTATGACGGGGGAACACCTTCAACCAGTTAAGGAGAAACTGGGTAACCTGGTTCATCAACCCCTGTGTACTCGTAATGAGTATGAACAAGGTACCGTAGCAGTTTTTGATAATAAAACCCTGTCCTCGCTCAACCCAGAAGTAAGGGTTTTTGTTAAGAGGACTATTGATCTATTAAGGGAGAGTGCACATTGTAGCCCTTGTGGACTGACACTTAAGCAGAGCTTAGAGTCTACTACTTTAGATTGTATTTTATTATTTGACAATGAGTCACTTCTGGTGAATAGAAGCTGTATCCTAAATTCTTGATAGAAGCATTAAGGTTAGTAAAAAGTAGTGACATCAAAAATGTGTTTACTCACTCAACTGCATTAACGTCATACTCCATAATCACCTTTGGCTCAATGGTTATTGCAAACTTGGTTCTGCAAAATTGTGTTTTCTTAAAAAGGGGGAATTCATGTTGTGCCAGTTGTGGAGCGTTTAAATCCCCTGGCGCAACAAATGAATACACCAAAAATAAATATGTCTATGGTGTTTGCTGCAATGGGTCCTGTAGGAAAGTAGGATCTGCTTCTTATGGTTACCCCCACTTTTTGCACCCACTGTTTTGACTAGTCTGGCTGGGATCCTGCTATTCAGGACCCCAGCCTATCTGCTTTCTCCCTTAAATTGCAACATATGTACTTTGGTACACTCCAGATTGGATACTGGGTTACCCTTATAAGTCCCTAGTAATTGGTACCCATGTACCCAGGGCATAGGTACCCCAGAGGCCTCCCATGGGCTGAAGCATGTATTATGCCACCCATGAGAGGCCATGCAAAATGGAACTCTAGGTCTGCTACAGCAGCCTGTGTAAGTTGGTAATTGCACCACTTACTTAAGATATAGGTTCACTATATCTATATATATCACTACACTTAAAACCTTATAAGTCACCCCTATAGCAGGCCTTAACAATCCTGAAGGCAAGGTGCTGGGTTTTGCATGAGAGGGTGCTCCTTCATGAGCAGGGCCCCTCTGCAGTCTTCGGAGACCATTTTCCCGGGCTGTACGGGATACTACCAGACATATAGGTAGAGGTGCATTATAACCTCGCGGTAAATGCTATCTCGAAAAAGACTGCAACGGAGTATGTCGTGTTTGGTGTCAAACACCTTGGAATCATACCTCCACACCAGTAACTGGTGTGGGAGGTATGATTCCTCCCCACAGAACCGAGGTTCTGGGGGTCACAGGGAGGGGTTACCACCTCCCGGACAAGATTTAGTGTATTGGGGCTGGGTGGGTGCACTGTCTCAGTGCCAGAAAGTCTGCACGAGGGGCACACTTGGTGTCCCTGTGCATAGTCCAGTTCAAACCAGTTATGGGAGCCATCCGCTCCTGCTCTGGCACGAAACTGGACAAAGGACATGGGTATAGCCACCCCCCTGTCCTGTCCCTCCCCTATGAGGGTCCCTAGAATCTGTCCAACCCTTTCCCGTGGGTATAAAATGGGTTACTTGGCTACAGGACATTAGATTTACGTGGACAAGATTCTGCACGAAGATACCACTACACTTCGACCGTCTTGACACGCTGGACTTCGCTGGACCTCCCTTGGGCTCGACTTAGTCTTCCCTTGCCGTCCCCAGTCTCGCCACTGTCCGTGATCCATACAGGCTCTGTGCAGGACCCTGTGGACCTCCAAGACAACAAAAGAATCTCCCTTAGAGTGAAGGAGTCACTCCCCTGCAAACGCAGGCACCGTAACGCATCTGACCGGTTTGCTGATCCTGAGCTCCTGCGGACTCCGAAGGCTCCAGCAACACAGGAGGTGGGTTTCTGAAGGTCTCAGAGGTTGAGCTGCCCTCTCACTGAGTTTGAGGCGGATATCCCTCGTGGTGACCGTATACCCGTACCCCTGTGCACAGCGTTTATTTGCAGCTGCACATGCTTGTTGTCGTGCAACAATTCCGTGCATTTGGCCATTTGTAGCCCTGACCCCAACGCATCTTTTCTGAGAAGGACTCCGGCATCCTCGCACTCTGCCCTGCTAGCTGGAATCCTGTGAAACCGCCTGAGCCTGTGCCTTCGGCCTGTGGGTCCACTTGAGGGTCAACTTTGCTTTAATTGGGCTCCCCTGGTTGCTCCAGGCCTGCCCTGACTCCCCTTGCTGTGGTGAGTCTCCTGGTCCTTGCTGGGCCAGATCGACACTGAACTTGACCATCTACGTTGTTGCCGTTGCCAAGGCTTTATTGGTGCTCCAGCCAGACACCGACCCCTCAGCACTCGACATCCTTCGTGGGACAGCTCGCCTCCGGCTCCTGGTCATCCTAGACGTCTCCGGGTCCTCGCAGCTGAAGAGTCAAGCTCACCGTCAACACCCCTGAAGCACCCGACATCGGTGGGCATTCGTCTACCGAGCCCCTGGTCACTCCAAAGTGACCCAGACTCTGTCCCCTCTGCTTTCAGGTTCTTCTCATCAAGAATCCACGTTTGGATTCCACCGGACACTTTTCGTTCTTCCCGCAGCAGCATTTCTTTGTCGACATCCATAGAAAACGACGACGGTTTCCGACGCAACTTCGCACCTATGCACCCGGCTCCTCCGGGATAGGTAACTCTGGTACAAAGGTATCCACGGGTGAGGTGGCTCTCCAAACCCTTAAGTTCCAAGGGCTATCTTCGTAATCTGCTGGGAAGGGTCCTTAATCTGTGATTTTCCAACCGCGACTTTCCCATGGAGTTGTACGGAGCACGCGGTCGTGTTCCCACACTGCAACCATCCTCCGTGGGGTCCCTATTCACTCACCTTGGGTGGTTCCTTGGGGTCCCAGTGATTCTACACCTTCTAGACTAGGTCTAGTCCTGAGTTGTGGTTCTTATACCACTTACTTAGTATATGGTTTGGTCTCCCCCAGGAGCCCACTGTGTATTGTGCTACTTACGTTTGATTCTTTGCAACTGTATTATTTGATTTGTGTTCTATCCTCGTGTAGAGGATACTAGAGAGTGTTATATATAATAAATACATATTTGTATAACTACTGTGTGGTTTCCCTTTCATTTAACCAATACTATAAGATTGCATTCTGGTAAAACAAAGTGCTTAACATTCCTTCAAGACTTAGCCTGAAGGCTGCTCTCCATAGCTACCACTAGGATACCTTTCAAAAGGTTATCTTTGACCTAATCACCATAAGGGTTGTTTGGACTGGTGCAAGGTGCCCACTTTAATTAGTGACCAGCATATACCAGGCCAACTTCTCACAGGTCCTGATAATGGCATCATGATATAGTTGTTTTTTTAGGGAAGGGAGGGCGATACAAATTCTGGAGGGTCCAGCTGTTAACCCACAAGTTGTTGATTTAAAGGATGATTTATATAGGTGGAGTTGGGTGGCGGGAGCCCTGAATAGTGCCCATCCTGCGTTAAAAAATGACAAGTCACTAAGGTAGCTCTTTTGGGTTTATTCTGTCCTGGAACATGGCTTGGCTGGGACATGATGTGAAACTGAATTTTTTTAAGTTTTTTAATCTATTAATTTTATGATAACAAGAAACTTGGTCATCCACTGATTTTATATGTGCGGATTTCTTTGTAATTTCTTGCAACACGAGGCATTCTGAAAGGGGGCATTATGGTAAGGAGTGGCAATTCTACTTAAGAATACTGTGAATTGGAATCAGGAAGTTTTTATTCATTCTTCAATTTTATGTCTATGTCATACGATGTGGAAGGTCAGCCACTAAGATGACCAACCACTATCTGGAGGTAGGTCACAACTGTGATCAGATTGCATGGACAGTCCTAGAATTTAAACCCATGTGGAGCATGACCGCCCTCCTACGACAAGAACAACGATGGGTTTTTCGCTTACAGACCCATGTCAGGGGGCTTAAAGATAAAATACCCTGGGTGGAACTGTAATATGACTCAGAATACGAATCATAGTACCTGTGTACGGTACAGATGTGCCCATGACCGTTATCATCAATAGCTCTGTCCACCTCTGAGCTAGTTCTCCTGTTTTCTCCCATATATATATATTCTCTCTGTATTTTGTCAAACCACTCACTGTTCCTTTTGCATAATATCTGTGGCCATTGACCAATGCCATGGACCATTACGGTCCCTAGTGAGCGTATATATTGGGAGTATACCACTGTCATCCAGGGTGAAAATACAAATATAAGGGCTATTGGCAGTTTTTTTCACCGTTATTGTCCTACCTTTTGTAATCACCACACTTACATCAGGGGTTAATGCTCCCCTATGCTTGTATAGCCTTTCATTCCAATCACCGAAGAGTCATGATCCCCTAACACACGTATGACTCTTTATTCATGTACCCATATATTTAACACCGTTCTGATGCACTTATGTTAATTCCCAAGCTCGGGGAGCAAACAGACCACCAAACGCGCATGCCCAGCAAATGAGCTATTCACTTTTTCGGAGCATGCGCGCGCTCGCTCACAGACACTATCATCTGAGCATGCGCACTTAGACCTGGCTATGACTATGCGCCACACGTACACCGACAGGAAGGAGGAAACGCCCCCGTTCACTATCCCGGAAACTATGAATACGACACAGCTGCCACACTCACCTAATGCAGGCAGCCGCTGGTAGAGGGTAGGTGCTAATGAGCCGGCACCCGACGCAACCGTGAGTAGGAACCAACACTTTGGTGGAGAACTGAACTCAATATATTTCATGCAATGGGTTTTATTTGTTCCCGCCTTACCAGATTTGATTGTTACTGTTATTCCGTCCATTATTGGACTCTTTCCCTCATCTCTAGCAATTAAGGTGCGGGCATCCAGCGGACACTAGCCTTGGGAGATTCTTCCCCCTTCTGTGAGGGTAAGCCGGGCGCTCCTTTTTAGTTTTAGTTTTGCTTTTTAATTTTGCTTTTACAAGTACGTTAACAATGTATGGCTCCAAGCGTCATATGTAATATTTCAGGGACTAACGATACATGGACGTGCCAGTAATGGTTGCATGATACACCGACTGTGGGGTTTCAAACTCCGATGCTCCCGGGTGTGACCTGCACCATGCGCTACACCTCTGTTTCACGTTAGATTTCTCACCTTTTGTGTAAACCTTAACTATGGCGAGCATCCACGGAGGACGTACGGTGGGCCTCGAGTGAAGTAGTCATGCCTTTGCGGCTCCTTTTGCTGGCATGACGCGTCCGAGGGGTCTCCGCCCGTTTCTACGGGGAGATGGCTGACATCAGTTGCAAGATATGACGCAGTCACAATGAGTCTGTTCTATGTACTTTGGTGTATTAATGTCTTTTCAGACGCCATTCTGTATAACGTGCATAGGTTTATCAAGTACTTTCAACTTGGCACGTCTGATACAAAAAAAACCTTTTGTCTTCTTTTTGTTTATCTGTCATCCCCTTTAGGTATCTCCGTATCTTGGGCATATCTACAAGTCGAGATTTTAACCACTCAGTAGGGAACATAGCCCTGTGGTTACCCCCAAGCTACCTTACTCTCATGCGGGTTACCATCCTCACTTTGGAACCCCAGTTTTACGTGCACTATCATCACATTAGTTAGGTCCTGAAGAAACGCCACTGATCATTTAGACAAACCAGGCGTGAAACATGTCGATCTTTTAATAGTTACACGGGCACATTATGCCTCAGAGTAACTCACCAACCTTCTGGTTTTTAGTCTATCAGGGGTACCACGCGATTAAAGGTTTTTCTTGTGGATACTCCTAGGTAGTTTTATATTTTTTATCAACACCTTTCACTGCACGCAATTTATCACTTCCTTTCTTGGATCCACCCCACACACACACGCACTCACCTGACGGCTTTTCTCTAAAAAGATCTCCGTAAAAGTGACCCTTCGGGGGACCAGTCGGGCATTGCAGCGCCGGCCCGACGAGGAGCAAAAGCCCGATGATGAAGCATGACATCCTTCGGGGTGTGTGAGGGCAATTAAGAGGCAAGACTCAGCCCTCCCCTTCGGGATTGGATCCTTGATACTGGGGATGTACTTCTGCCTCTCTTCTTCCTCTTCTTACCATCTACTTTTCTCTCAACTTTTCTCTTTGATGATCGGGTGACATTTTGCACCCTGACCTTGGAACAGTGTCCTCTTTGATTTAATGTGAATTTGTGGAGCACGGACACTGGACCCCAACAGGCTCCTGGTCCCCCTTCTCTTCTTTGTTGATTTATGCCTGAAATTGGCCTGTCAAGATGAAAGAGGAGATCCATTATTCTTTTTGTTAGTAAATATGCATATTCCTCTGGGTAAATCTTATGACCATTTGATGAGTCAATTTTTTACTTTTGTTTTTAATATTAGTGTGGCTGAAGATTGTCCCCTGGTAATTATCATGGGTGACTTAAACGCAAAGGTCCACAATTCTGCTTCCTCAATTTTTGCTAATGTAGATAAAGAGGAAGTGTGGTCTATTTCAGGGATATCTTTTCCGGAAAATATTTGAATAGACAAACGTGGTTTTCTTTTATTGGAAATTCTTAGAAAATATAAGTTGGTCATTCTGGATGGTCGGTCTCCCTTTGGTGAGCCTGCTCCTTATACTTTCCATTCTACTTCTAGGCAGAGATTACTAGATTATGTGATTGTTTCTTAAGAGATGTTTGGGGCTTGTTTGTAATTTACTGTGTTTCTTACTGATTTGAGTGATCATAGTATAGGTATGGCAGTTGTTTTTAACCTTCAATAATTAATATCTAGTAACCTCTCAAACTGTGAGGTTGGCTGTCATAGGTCAAATGGATGTATCTTTGGGGCAGCCAAGAATATGGAGTCCTTAAACTCTAAAATTCAAAGTATATGTATTAGATCCAATGAACCCTTTTGGGGCGACACTTTATCTTTCTTTGAAACTCATATGGATGCTTTTCATAAATTAGGTTAAGTGTAATGCGAAAATGAAGATGTTAAACTGGGAAATACAGTACCTGCAATTTTCCTCTCTAAGACAGCATGAAATCTATTACTTTACACATATTAGAGCAAGAAATAAGGTGCAAGAATGTAGGAGTGAATGTGATGCCAAGTGGATTAATTTAAGGGAGGCCATGTATTCTGGTGATTCAAGGAAGTATTGGCGTTTGGTGGCAGAGTATTGTGACTCTAGGGTGGCACTGCAAGCCATTTCCATCCCTCAAAATGTTTGGATGGGGTACATTCTAACTTGTACTCCAGCAATTTTGGGAAAGTTGATCCTGTAGTGTTTAGCATGGATGGAGGGATGTTTGTAGGGTATGGAGATCCTTCTAAAGCAGAGATTATCAGTTAAAAAAAAAAAATGCAAGAACTTCTGAAGGGTTGAGCCTGATGAGATCCCTATTGCAGTTATTAAAAAGGAGGCTGTAGCGTCAGGATTGTTTCTTAGCCCACTTTTTGAATATTGTTATCGAACTAGACTTATCCCTTCCTCTTGGAGGGATAGAATCATTATTCTGCTTTATAAAAAGGGCCCAAAATCTTCTCCAGCAGGTTTCAGACAGATTGCATTATTGGAATCTTTGCTAGGAGTTTACTTTCCCATTTTCAACAATGAATGTGGTCGCCACTTGGTAGTTATAGTTAGGTATGCTTTTTCATAGAAAGAGCGTTTTTCTAGTTTGCTAATAACTTTGGCCCCGTTTGACGTAGCTTCACAAAACTTTCCAAAAAAATGTCATCTACCTCAGCTCCTTTAGACAAAGTTACAGCACAAACTGCTGAACGGAATTACACCAAATTTGGCAGGAAGCTAGATCTTGGTCCGCAGCTTGTGCTTTTTGTGATTTGGTGTAAATCTGTACCATTGTTTTTGAGAAATTAAGGTTGAAAAAGAATTCTATGGCCAGACCAGAGCCTTTGGATTATGCGTCTCTTTCTTTACTGTGAAACATACAACAGCCAATTAAAACAGTTAAAGCATTAAACTACATGTCCCATGAGTCCATGTCTCTACCAATCAGAGGGCATCACTCGACCTACATAAACCCCTAAACACATTATCTGTCCTCTTTCTTTGCTGCTGCAGCAGTGACTGATAAGTCCATTTCTCCACCGACATTACTGCATTGTTTATATTGGATTTATGCCCGGTTTACGACACTGGATTTAACCTTGTCCATTGCGGCATTCATGCTTTTTTTGTGAGGGACTCCATCCCTTTTGCAAGGTTTTGCTGTCAGCAGGTAAGCGGGCCGGTCAAGGAACGAGCGGGCTCCGCGAGGAGGACGTAGTCCTCTTTCTATCGCTAGCCCGCCCATGTGCATTGTGATACGCTAGTTCAAGACTCACTCAGGCGGCTCAGAAAGGCAACAAGTACCACAGAGTGTAATCAATTGTACGCGCTAGCACCAAGAACGCGCGACGGGGCAAAAAAATCGAGAGGAGGCACTGCTCCCTCCATTTCGGTTTTTTGCTGACTGACACGGGCAGTAAGCTTTGCCTCTCTATATACACCTGTAGGGCCCTGGGGGCCTTTCCCCCATTAACATCGTCCTACTCATTAGTGCCTTGTGTTTCAGATTTGCTACTGTAATACACCATTATGGCCCATTACTACAATGAGGAGGAGTCCTTTGTGGCCTACACTGATGTCCCTTATGAACATCAGATGGAGGAAAGGTTGGTGGAGGCATTGGATAACCGTGTGCAAGACTCTTGGTGCGGGCACTGTGCCCCTTTACGCAGCCTCTCTAACTATGGCATAAGAGAGTTCAACCGGGCTCACTGGGGGAGACTCCTCCTCTTTTGGAAGTAAATACCACTAGCACTTCGAAGAAGTCAAGGGCGCAAAAGACTTAATCCGTTTTTTTGGACCACGAGTATTTGGCCTCTTCAAAACTGGGGCATCCGGGGCCCTTGACTAACAGGTCGACACCCAAGACGAAGACTCCTCCAAGTCCTCTCATCAATCAAAGTCAGAGCACTCGCAGGGAGAGTCTCAGGGGGCCGTAAAACGCGAACACAAAGTTCAACATACAGATTATGACACCTCTGACGACCGCCCTCACACTCTCTTTTTCAACCCGGATGACTTAATTAGTCACCGCTCTACAGACTGGGTGCCCTGCCCTAAGGTGGCAGACTATGTCCAGGGTCATTTATGCAAGGGATTTGAAAAGGAGATGCGCAATACCTTGCGTTTTGAGTGTCCACATCCATTGCTTAAGGGCAAAGTTGACAATACCCCCTGAGTTTGGTACCAACTTGGCGAGTTTTTTCAAGAAATTCGCTAAAGATCCCAAAAAAGGGATTGATCATCCCTGGCGCAGATGCCAGGACAAGATGTTAGATTTGGCCAGCCGAAAGACTCTTGAACTGGCTGTGCAAGCCAAGGACTCTAATTCCATGATGGATTCGGATGAGTTGATGAGATAGTACCAACGAGCCCTCTGTCTGTTAGTCAATGCTAATTGTGCCATGTCGGTGGAACGTAGAAAGTCTCCTTTGATGAGGATCGACCTTAAGTTGGCTGAGCTGGCTTCAACAGAAGCAGGCCCTTCAGCAAACGGCCTTTTATTTGGGGACAGTTTCGTGAAGGACCCGGGCAAGTGTGTTGCTACCTTCTCCGCACTGGACAAAGCTCAGTCCTCTATAGAAAAAGGTTTTTCATACTGCCCTTTTTGCTAGGGTTGGGCATTTCAGGGGTTGAACGCCGGGCCAAGGTTACCCACAGGCCTCATCCAGAGGTTACGCTCCACGAGGTAGAGACGTCGCGTCCTGTGCAGGATCATTTAACTTCTATCCAACAAGACCTAGAGCAGGTCGAGAATGCACCAACAGAGGTGGTTACCATGGTGGAAACAAGTCAGGAGATGCCACCTATACAGTTAACTCTCATTCCTTGTTCGGAGGTGGTTCTAGGGGGCAGAGTACAATACTTCTTGCACAATTGGCGAACAATCACTCAGGACTCCTGGGTTCTGGAGAATGTGCAGGGGTTCAAGATAGATTTTTATGTGAC
This sequence comes from Calotriton arnoldi, assembly GCA_963921515.1. NCBI lineage: Eukaryota > Metazoa > Chordata > Amphibia > Caudata > Salamandridae > Calotriton > Calotriton arnoldi. The sequence goes on from CAWUFW010008765.1 coordinate 609,986, forward strand.
TCTCTCTCAGGAGTCCATTCCCGCTCCACTTCATTTTTCCCAGTCAGAGAGTCTTTTTGTCGATGCCAAAATCCAGGCTCTGCTTACCAAAAATGCAATAGTTCCCTCTATTCTGCACTGCTAGGGTTTGTAAGCATGATTTCTCTGGTGCAGAAAAGGGGCAAAGGCCGCCTGCTTCTCAATCTCAAACAATTCAATTCTTGGGTGGTGTATCAACATTTCAAAATGGAGGGCATACACCTTCTGAGAGATCTTTAACAGGAAGGAGACTGGATGGTGAGGATCGATCTAAAGGATGCGCATCTATTAATTCCTAAATTTCCCCCGCACCGTTGGTTCCTTCAGTTTCGTTGGTGTCAGCAGTAGTACGAGTTTACCACTCTGCCCTTCGGCTTGTCTTCCTTCGTGTTTCACCAAGATTCTTCGTCCAGTGGTGCAGTTCCTCAGAGAACGGGGGGTGCACCTAATTATATATCTGGACGATATTCTTATCATGGCGCAAACCGGGAGATGGTCTTGCTCCATCTTTCGTGGACGGTGCAACTCCTCCAAGATCTGCGATTCATAACAAATGGGGAGAAGTCTCTCCTAGTTCCAGCTCAGAGTCTGGAGTTCATAGGGTTTCAAGCAGGGTCGGTTCTGGCCCAGCTCAAGCTGCCCCTTGCGAAGATTTAATCCATCAAGAAGGAGTTGAGGAAAGCTCTTGTCCCGCAGACAATATCATTGAGGATTTTGGCTAGGTCGGTAGGCCTTCTGGCATCATCTATTCAAGCCATATTTCCCGGCCCCCTTCATTATTGGGCGTCACAACGCCTCAAGATCCTGCACCTCCAGACGGGTTTAGTGTACTCAGAACATATAGTATTATTGGGGAGGCCAGGACGGGGATCTCCTGGTAGTTGGATCATATGGACACCTGGAACTGCAAGGCAATTTTTTCCTCTGTTCTGGAGAGAGTCGGATGCCAGCAGATGGGACGGCAGGGGTGAGATGCGACCCAGTAGAGACAGGAGGCAGGTGGTCCCCGGAGGAGCTGAAACTTCACACCAATTGCCTCAAGCTCTTGGCCGGGTCTTTTGCAGTGAAGACTTTAACTCCACACAAAGTGAGATGTTGCATCCTGCTTCGGATGGACAATGTGTCAGCGGTCCGCTATATAAAAAGGCTGGGGGAGACGAGGCCATGTGGAGATTGCCACGGATTTCTGGCATTATTGCCTATGCCATCAGATATGGGTGACAGCAGACTGCAATCCAGGTCTGGCGAATATAGTGGAGGACTGGAACTCTTGTTTTCTCCGTGACTTCAGCGATTGGAGACTCCATCCCTGCATTTTCAGGGCCCTTAATTTATGGGGCCCTTGCGAGGTGGACCTGTTCGCCTCTCACTTAAATGCTCAGCTTCTGATGTTTTACAGTTGGAGACCGGACCAGCGAGCTGCGAGGTCAGATGCCTTTCTCCAGTCTTGGACGGGGAAGATGCTTTATGAGTTTCCCCCTTTCTGCATGATCCAGAGGGTCTTGTGCCAGACGCGTCGGCAGATGGCAGAATTGATCTTGGTGACCCACCTTTTCGAAGGCTTAGTCATGGTTCCCAATGGCTTTGGCAAAGTCTTGAACTCCGCCAGTCCAGATCCTACTATTCAAGGACCTTCTGGTGGATCCGGTGGGTTGGGCTCACCCATTAATGAGTCAAGATCACTTGTCCCTCATGGCATGGAGGATTTTCAGAGACAAGGGCAAGTGCCTGGAGTTTCGCAGGACACTGTTCTTTTTATCCCAGTTCTGGGCCCCTAGTACTCATGAGCGATATGCTGCCTCTTGGCGCACATGGGCTAATTGGTATAGAGAACGGGAGATTGATCCCTTATGGTCAAGTGTTGCAGTGATTGCTAATTTTCTCTCTGAATTAGCTTCTCAGGGTTTGGCCTATAGAACGGTTAATAATTTTCAGTCTGCGATTTCCACTGATTAATGGTAGGCCTGTAGGGGAACATCCTTTAATCTGTAAACTCCTTAGAGGAGTTAGGCTGGTTTGCCCACCCCAATCGAAATATTAGGTGTTGTGGGATTTGAATGTGGTCCTTCGATTTTTAAGGGCATGGCCAGCGAACGAGGACCTTACAAGGTAACAACGGTCAGCAAAGTTTACTTTGCTTTTGTGTTTAATTTCTTGTAGACATGTGTCTGATGTGAGAGCACTGGACATAACAGGTAGAATATTTACTCCTACTGGTGTGTCTTTTAAGATAACTAAACGTACTAAAACAGATTCACGTGGTGCGTCTTATCCAGCTTTCCCAGACAATCAGAAATAGTGTGTGGTACGATGCCTTCTGGCGTATGAAGAATGGACCTGCAAATTTCGCAGAGATTGCTTACTTCCTTGCAGAAACCTTTTAGTCCGGTAACTTCAGTGACGTTGGATCACTGGGTTACATGGTTGTCTGAGGTGAGAATTGATTTGACTACTTATGGGGCCTATTCGGTCCGGCTGACTGATCGTCAGGTTCGGCATTTAAGATTTTTGATCACAAACCAATTGTAGTTGTTGCGTCATTGGTGGTGGCAGAGCTTCAAACTAGCATCATCCGAAGCCTCCGGTCCTGCCATAGAATAAAAAAAATTCTAGCAAGCGAGTAAAGAATTTTCAATTCTTTTAAGGACATGGAGGCAAGGATTTTCTCACCCGATGTTATGTTTGATACTGTGTATGATAACCCATGTTATTGATAATATCGTAATGGTTTTACCTTGGATATTATGTTGTCTAACCTACCCTTTGGTTTCAGCTTTTCTGTGGAGAGGCAGGATTCTTTTTCTTCCCAGCAGGTGCAGATACCAAATCAGCGTGAGCACCGTTGGGAGATGTCTGACTGGAGATCCATCTGATGTGGTCATGTTCAGAGAAACACCTTGGAGGTGTAGTGTTTAGATACGGCCATTGTTGTTAAGTTGAAGTTCCTTCCTTACATCTCCATTGGAGACAGGTTGTTTCAGCACGGTTGAAGTTGGCCAACTGTTCGCAAAGAAAGAGGACAAAATGTTATACCCTCTGATTGTTAGAGACATGGACTCATCGAACAAGTAGTTTAAAGCTTTAACTGTTTTTAATTGGCTGCTGTATGCTTCACAGTAAAGAAAGAGAAGCATAATCCTCGCCTCCGTGTCCTTAATAGAATTTAAAATTCTTGACACGCAAGCTAGAATTTTTTTTATTGTATATCTGGATGGTTGGGTCCGCAGGAACGAGCGCTTTAATCGGCTGCCAGCAACATGAGAAAATCATTGCTAGCAGCAATTACAGGACTAGGGGACTTAGTTCCCTGTCCTGAAGTTAAATTTTTTTTTTAGAATATTAGGGGGCAGGGTAAGGATACCCTGACCCTCAAGACCACATGGGTGGGGACCCAGAGGGACTCCCCTGGGGACAAAAAAGAAAGAAAAAAATCAGCAAAAAATGCTGTGATTCCGCAAGACTCTCGCAGGATTATTGTTTTTGTTTTTGTTTTTTTTTTAATGGCGGATGGGCCCCGGGGAGCCCACTTATGGCCCAGTGTTCATAAAGGGGAGGGGCTGTGTGGTCCCCCTTTTCGAGCCTGCAGAGGCCCCGAGGAGTCCACCCCCGGGGCCGAAATTCATTAATATAGAGAGAGGGCCACACAGCCCCCCTCCCCGAGTCACCAGATGCCCTGGGGAGCCCACCCCAGGACCAAAATGTCTTTATATGGCTAGGGGGGCTGTGCAGCCCCCTCCCTTCCCCAAGCTTCAAAGGCCCCGGGGAGCCCAACCCCAGGGCAGATCCCTTTAAGGGCATTAATGGCACCGAATACCCCACCCCCTATGGCCAGCTCAGATGCTATGTCCCAGGGAGCCTGCCCCTGGTACACAGCTGTTCCCCTGCCCGCATCAGCGCGGACAGGTAAAGCTGTTTTTGCTCTCTTGGCGGAACATTTGTGAATCTCCTGCAAGCAGGAGCAAACACCAAATCCGCTGCCAGCAGGCAGGAGCTTCAGAAATGCTCCTGCCCAATGGGAGTAGACTTTTGATCTGTTTCCCTGCCCGTAATGAAGCGGGCAGTGAAAAAGATCAAAAGATTGCTCCCGTCTGAAGGGAGCAGCATCAGAAGATTCTCCCTGCGGGTGGGAGCAATGCCGGCTCCTATTGTTTGCGGGGAGCTGGTTTGGGCAGTGGGGGTCTTCGGGTTCCTCCCTCAGCCCCCAACGAGAGTATGGTGGGTGCCCTGGGTGGGCACCAGGACACCTGGGCATCCACCTTTAATTTTGCAGGACTGTGGGATTGGGTCCCAGGTGCCGAAATCAGCCCAGGGAGGGGGGCAGTGTGCCCCCCTCCCCCTGAACATGTCACTGGGCCCAGGGGGATGGGGTTCCCGGGGCCAAAATCAGCCCGGGGAGGCACATACCCTCTCCCCCTGAAAATGTCACTGGTCCCTGGGGGATGGGATCCTTTTGCTGAAATTTGGCCGGGGATGGGAGCCATGTGCCCCCATCCCCGTTAAAATGTCACCGGGCCCTAGGGGATGTGGTCCTCGGGCCAAAATCAGCCCGGGGAATGGTGCTGCATGTCCCTCTCCCTGAAAAGGTCACCAAACCCCGGGGATGGAGTCTCCGGGGATGAAATTGGCCCGGGTAGGGGGAACGAGTGCTCCCTTCCCCCTGAAAATGTCACCAGACGCCTGAGGACATGGTCCCCAAGCTGAAATCAGCCCGGGGAAGGGGGACGCGTGTCCTCCTGCTCCTGAAAATCTTGCCCGGCTCCGGGGGATGGGGTCTCCGGGGCTGAAACCAGCCCGGGGAGTGGGGCCACGTGCTACCTCCCCTATATTTAAAAGACTGGCCCTAGGCAATGGCGTCCCCATAGCCTAACTCGGGCGAGGGGTTGTGTGCATCCTCCCTCTTAAAATTACACTGAGCCCCAGGGGATGAGGTCTCCAAGGCTGAAATCGGCCCTGGAAGGGGGGCCACAGTGCGGGCAGGGAAGCATGTGTTTGCTCGTATCTGGTTTCCTCCCCAGCTAAGGCACAACGAGAAGAAATATTTTTATTTCTCCTCATTTTGTCCTCTTTCTACGTATGCTGCATTCTGCAGCACACACAGAAAGAGAAAAATGCCTCTGATTATTGTTTTTGTGCAGGAAGGTGTCTCTAAGTCCACAAAACCAACCCTGCATACAGCGCAGGCACCCTTGCCTCATGGTGCAAGGGTCCCTGCATTGGTGCTAGGCAACCAAAATAGCGCCAGCACAAGGATAGGATAGCAATGCACCGTATCATGTTAAATACAGCATATTCCTGCCATTTTCCTTCACAAAGCACAGCAAGGTGGCTTTCTGTGCTGCGCGAAATAATTGTAAATATGCCCCTTAGTATGTAGAATCTTTGCCCTGTTGGAAAATATTTCCGTAGTACCAAAACAAGTGTGGAACATGCTGTCACCTGCACCCAGACTTACCCTTTAATACAAAGAGTTATAACCTGTTCAATACCTCTACACACCTATGATGCATTAGGAGCACACGTGTTTTGTAAACACAATCGTTAGCCGGAAGAAGGCTGTACAAAATTAGATAAAAAAGAAATATGGTAGTTACCCGCCACTATGTAAACTATAAAAAAAAAACAGCCCACACATTGGATGATGTCATCAGGGATGTCGATGGAGCAGCATAATTTTTGCTCCACTCTTAAACGTCACAGAAGTGTAATATTTACGTGCACTTAGCACCATAATTTTTGTTGCCTTAATCCTATTAATGTAGAATGTAGCATTAAAACATACTGCTGTAGTGTATTCACTGTAGAAAGTAGTCATTCATATAAGTGTGTGTTCTAATTCCTTCATTATGTTACAATTTGTTGTTCTCGTTCACATTTACACTTGTGCATTTCGAATTCTATTGCTTTTACTGAAATTTCATTTTATATATTCATGTAATAATTTATTAATGTTTGCATTTATTCTATAATTGTAGGAGCGTATATAATCATGTATTTACCGTGTACACTGACTGTTCAATTAAGTAAGCTTAACCAAAGGCCTTACGCATTTGGTCCACAATGTTTAACCTTAAACGTGAAAGTTTTTGCTTGCGCTGCAATGTTCTTTCTTTTGCAGATGCATTCACATGATCTCATAGTCAGTGAAAGGCATAGTGTGTTCTAGAGATAGTGAGGTCCGGGAGCAAAATTCTTGGCGAGAATGAGAGGCACTAATGAACTAAGAAGAACACTCCTATTCACATGGTGTCAGGAGCAGGGAGACATCCAAGGTCGTCCTGATTTTCAAACAGCAGGATGGGGAAACTGAGTGAAGTTGCCAATTTCTACTGTCAGAAGGTGGAAATCTACTGGAGTTGAGGACGTAGAATTCTCGAATGTCCTGTGGGTTTAATTGATGTTCACACTTAGCCTAGAAAGCAGATACCCTTTGGACTCAGAGGTTTAGACCCCTCTGCTCATATTTCCAGAGTGTGGCTTTAAGCTATACTTTGCCTCATTTTGGAGAACTTTTACTGAAGTCTCCACTATGCTGACACCTTCCTGATTAAACTGGGTTATCCTAGTTTTTAACTTTAGTTTAGATGGCTTTAGATTTATTCATGCATAGACGGGAGGATCGAAAACTGAACACTGACCATCAAATTCTATTTCTTATCTTCTGCATTACCGCAACTGAATTTCTTGTATGCTTTATGCTACTAAGACATAATTTTATTCAACGCTTTGGCATACCAGTGGTGATTTTGTATCTTTACAACATGTTTTTAATGTTTATATACCTTAGTTTAGCTCATTTGTAATAAACTCCTTTAACTTCACTTATTGATTCCGGGTCCTTAATGTGTAACCAAATGGGTTACACTGTGAATTGAATTGTTAGATTGATGTTAACTTCCCTTTAGGTCACAGGCAGCTATCAAAGGTTAATCTCAGGATAAATGGTAAGACAGGCTCAGTGCTCTATCAGCATCAATTATGTCATCAGTGATATCATAGGACATTTCATGAGTGATGTAATATCTAAAGTCATAAGCAGTGCATGGCGGAGGCGCACGTTCTAGCTAGCAACGTTAACTATAACTGGTGAATTTCTGTGTGTTTGTTTAGTTCAAAACGTTAATGTTGTCACCGACATATTGACCTGACTATGACGTTACTTTAACCTTCGTTTTTTTTCAGTGAAAATATATGTACATACACACACATATACATACATATATATTCATAAGTTCGGGGTCTGTTAGGCTTCCTCATTAATTGATCCATTTATTCCATTCAAGTGTCTTTCACATTTTGCTTGTACCCGCCACAGAATATATCATGGGACAACGGGTCAGACCACTTTATCCATAGGTAAAGGCTATTTTTATCACCCAGTGATTGCACGATTCCATTGGCCTTAGGTAGTTAGACGGTCTAGTTTACTTTATGGAAACTTGCTATCATGCACGACTCACTCCCTGAGGAGCATCTTGGCGCTAGGCACTGCAGGTTGGCATTAACAGTCACCAGAGATTTAAAGAGAGACATTAAACTGCCATGTTTTTAATAGCTTTTTTAATTTGACATGATCCTCACATAGCTGAATAGACAGGGGAAGCTTATTCCAATAAGATGGCACCAAATAGGAAAATAATTGAATGTGATAACTCCTCCACACAGAGCTTCCAAGGGTCAACTCCCTCCTAACCCCACGGACTTCTTTCCAGAACAGCATACAAGCCAACCCCATTTTACACAGTGATTCTTGTTAAGAGGCCAAAGTTTAGAAGTCATGGCGCCAAATGAAGGAAATTGGATGAAATAATGAAGGAAAGCTAAAAGGGGTGTTTAGAGGCAGAGGGAAAAACAAATGAGCAACTGTAAAAGCAGATGCTGTCCATACGCAGAGACAAGTGGAAAAGAGAACAGAGGGTAGGTAGCAAAGAAAAGTAAGCAGATGGAAAGAAGTGAAGAACAATGTGATAGAAGAGAAGGAAGCATGAATGTAAGGCGTTACACCAGGAGGAAACAGAACACAGTGTGACAGAAGACATGACAAATTCAAAGAGGGGACCAAGAGAAGCAAAGACGTTCAGTATGCACGCCAGAAGACAACATTGTAAAAGGGGAACATTTTTATTTATTTACACAGATTTCTATAGCAGAGAATAGGTATATTGGGCTTCAGAGCACTGTGCAATACGCTGCATATAGTTAACGTTTGGGAAGAAAGGTATTAATTAGGAAAGATGCTTTTAAGGAAGGAATGGTTTTCAATTAACTTCCAAACAGAGAACATTCAACCAGGCCATCGCGCACGATGGAAGGTTTGTCAGCATTAGGACACTGGAATGTTTACACCTGAAAGATCCAATAACAAAACAATGACTGCAGAAACTTCAAAAGAAGACAGAACAAAGGGGAAAGGGAACATATGCTCAGGAAGGGACAGAGTCGCAGGAGGGAGCGAAGAATGACGAAGCACTGGCCTGGGAGGAAGGGAGCCAGCCAGCCTGGGAGACAGTTAAAGTGAGGTCTCTGAACCCTGTGATTATTTCAAATACATTTTCATTAACCGTGTGCGATTCCATTACACGAGTCATTATGTGGTTGATCGTACGTGGAGTTGTATCTTGTCTCTTTCTTTATGTGCCTGCTGCCGGGAGTGTTTTCTGCTCCCTCCGCTTCCACCAGAGGCACGGGGTGGGCGTGGCTGTTGTTTCCCGCCGGCCCACCGCGCGCCGCCGCTGCCGATTACAGTAATTAGAGCGCGGTCCTTCCAGCGCCAGGATCCGCTGAATGGGCTGACGAGGAGAGACTCGTACCGAGGCGCTTTCGCACTCGGGCGCCACCAGGAGAAGCAGTTTTTTTTTACACTCGAAATCCCAATCGCATTTCGATTAGATACCCTTGAAGGAAGGTTTTATTTATTTGAAGAATATTGTTTTTAATAAAGCATACATTGCCCAAATGGTGTCAAAGCGGTTTAATAGAAAATAAAATCCGCCATCGGGTATTAGATACACTACGCAATTCTTGGTAGGGGTGGGTGAAACATTTCCCCAGAAAGCAAAGCGTACGATATTCGCCCTTAGAGAATCCTTTTCAGATTCAATCAGCCTGGTGCTCTGGCAGCTTTTGGAGACTGTTTGACAGGGTGAGATACCGGAACTGACGCATAAATCGTTTTTGCATTACAGAAACAAACACCCAGCTCTACAGCGTCTGTACGAGGTGAACACAAATCTTCAAGTAGATTTAATCCAAGCGAGGCATTGTATGTACTCCAAGCATGCATAGAGTATAATATAGGGTGGTTTCATAAGAAGACACTGAATATAGCAGTGAAAAGAGAAGCGCTCTGTAAGAAAGCAGAGGCAGTGTGGATGGAACAGGGGTTGTTTCATCTCTGTTGAAGAAGAAGAAAAAAGAAGCAATTGTGTGCCTCAAGGGAGGGATCTGATTAAGGACTCATTCAAATGTCTATGTTTGGTGTAGATACGAATCTACAAGAAAGACACCCCCAAGGCACACAGTGGACAGGAGCTAGCAAGGTAATGTGAAGAGGGAGAGATAGGTGTTTAACTATAAAATCCATCTCAAGAAATAACCCACCAGCTCCAGTTAATGAGCACTGGTGTGATCTGGTTGAATCTCTTGCTACACAACTCGGGCTGTAACATTTAAAGTCAACTTTAGGAGCAAGGAGGGTTTTTGGAAGAGCTGTGAGATGGGAATTTGTGTATTGAATTCTGGAGAGGACTAATGGAGCAGCTCTGTTCTGCAGTGAAGGGTTTAAGTTTATTTCATTCAAGTGCTTAGTCAATTAAAACCTTTGCACTGAAATACATTAGTTAAAAAGTATTTAAAACAAAGGAATAATTGTACAAAATCTATATAGGTAAACAGAAACAACTGTGCAAGAAAGAGTCAATTTAAAGTGCTTGGTATGCTGGGCTTATCCATGCTGGAGCAAATCATCTTTGGTCAGAGTCTTTTCAATTTTCGATAAAGTGGCAGTGCAGTCTGGATTTTATGTAAGCAAAGCTGTTGTACTTGTGTACTCTCTCGCATTAGCCACTGACTTCTTATATGCCTCTTGTGGTTGCAATAAAGTGGCTGGGCTACGGCTTGTGCTAGGGGCATGTTCAGAGTGCATGATTCTCCGCAGATATTCTACTGTCAATAAGGCGATTAATTTTCTGGTCTAGTCTGATCAGATATTTTGTCAGTCTACAGTTAAACTGTATGCCTGAAGAGTTGAAACAAGCAATAATTGTCGGCCTGCAGCGGCATAGCCCCCTCTGATTCAACACTGATCTTAATATAGACCTTCTATTGTTCATATTGCTTCGCATATGCAGACTTGCTGGAACATGGTTTGTGGGGATTTTCCGCAAAGTCGGCAAGCCTCCCCACTGGTCGTCGTTTCCAGGGTGGTAGGTATAAGAGTGATGGTAGACAGCCCAAGCTATATTTCAGAAATTAGGTTTTGGTCTGGGCTTTGATGGCTCCGCCCAGATACGGTTGAGGAGTTAACTTGTTGTCAAACGCTATTGTAAGTCAAGTATGCAGTCTCAGCGCAAATACATCCTTATCTGTCAGCAGCGAATGTCTCCTGATTCTCTTGTTTACAATGGCCTTGACTAGGGAGTAGCTGGAAATTGACCCCCATTCGTCAATTGGGCCAAGGGAAGTTAGAGAGCAAGAAAGATAATGTCTAGCCAGAGAATGGTTTCTGCTGCAAATTTCTTCCCAAAGGTGGCAGTTCAGGGTTCCATAGCTGGCGTTCTTTAATTTGTAGCAGAGTTTGATTAAAACCCTTGTCTCGCTATGGATTGTTTGATTAAGCCAAATTCCAGGCGCAGCTGGGCTGGGGATGAATGGGGTGGCAGGGAAAAAACGGACTTAAAGAGTTTGATGATAACCTTTGTCCAGAAAGGTGGCATTTCTGCCCCTCAATACTTCACTGCCATAAGTGATGGTTGGAACTAGTTTGGTTTGAATTATTTTCAAAAGAGGTGTAAATGTTGATGACACTATGGCTGACTTTAGGCATTCGAATGCTGTGGGAGAGGGTTAGCTTTTAGACGCATGTGCTCCAGATGTCATTTGAAGGAGCCTTGCCTATCAAATAGCATACCCAGATATTTGTATACGGATACCACCTCTACTTTGTTCTTTTTCAAATACCACTGATGGAGGCTTAATCATGGTTTTCCCTGGATCACAATTTTAGACTTCAAGTTGATTTCCATGGCATTTGTGTTGAAGTATGAGACTGTGGTATTCAAAAGCCTCTGAAGGCTAATTTTTGTATGACTAAGCAGCACTAAGTCATCAGCGTACATCAGGCATGGCAGCAAGATGTCATCCAATTTAGGGGTGTGTGAATTTACCTGGGCTAGGCTGATGGAGAGATTCGCCAAGAAAAGGTTAGAGGGTGTGGGGGCTAATACGCACCCTTTCCTTAGCCCTTGGTGGGTCAAGATATTTATAGAAAGGTGAGCGCCATCTCCTAGCTTGATTCTGACCCAGGTGTCAATGTGGAGAAGGATCAGGGCTTGCAGCAGTGGGTTCGGTATGTTCCACCTGGCAAGTTGGCTCCACAGCTTCCCTCTATCCACTCGATCGAAAGCTGCCTTATAATTTGCAAAGCAGAGATAGAGGGGCTGCTTAGTTATCCTGTGTTGATCAAACAGCAAAGATAGGGCCAGCAGATTAGTTGTTGTTCCCACTCCTTTAGCGAGCCCTGTTTGGTTGAATGGAATTAGACTCCTTTCTATTGCCCATGATGACAGCTCCACAAGGAGACAGCTAGCAAAATATTTAGATTCCGCGTCCAGGAGCGATATAAGTCAATAGTTTGCGGGGTAGGAGTCGTTGCCACCTTTATAAAATCGGGGAGATCACGGAGCCTCTCCACGAGGAGGGGATGGTATTTGAAGTGCTTATGTTATCGTACACTGGCTCCAGATGTCTTGCCCAAAACAATTTGTCCGCCTTAAAGATGACTGATGGAATACTGTTTGGGCCTGGTGCTCCGTCTCGGCGGCTTCTCGATATTTGATGCTTGATTGCTACTGCCCGGATATTCAGAGGGCTTGATGCCTCAATTTCACTTGTGGTGCTTTGAGATTTTGATAGAGCCATTGCTTGATGTTTTACAATCTTATCCAATTGAGCCTTGCTTCCCGGCTGGCTGACGTGTTTAGAAAGGTTTTCGTACTGCTCTCCTCTTGGATGTTAACTGTTGTTTTTGAACAGATCATTTAGGTTTTTCACAGTCTTCCAGAATTTCTCGTGCTTGTTCGTGTTGAGGTCGTACAGAGGGTTGGCACTTAGGTTATTGTTGGCCTCTCTTTCTTGGTCCCACAGGTGTTTTCTGTAGGCCGACTTTGCCTTTGTCAGTTTGACTTTCAGGGAGCCGTCATTGGGAGCTTTTTGGTGAGCACAAAGGGCTTGGGTTACCCTACATTTTAATTTTTTTATTTTTCTGTTAGCTCTCAACCTAGCAACTCTATGTGGTTTGCTGAGGCTTCTTCTGCGAGCTGTTCTAGTGGCTACAAATTGTGTTGTAAATTGCTCCCAGGAAGTGTAGAGGACACTTGTCTCCTCCAAAAGGGTTGTTAGTGAGCCTTTAGCTATATCAGACAGGTCATGGATTGTTCTGGATGACCATTTCAGTCTTATTGTTAACCATGTGGATGCTGCCTTGCACTGCTCCTTCTGATGTATGGTTGTCTGGGGAGAGAGCAAGGTATAGTTTTTGAGGCAAATGATTGCTTTCATCCCTTGGCGTTATAGAAAAACTGGACACAAGATGAATAAATGGAACAGAGAGCACTGTAAAATCTATTAAGAAGTGAGTCTTATAGTTGTGGTATGTGAATGACGGTGGACTGTCACTTTGGAAACGTCTGTTGATTGCTCGTAAATTGAGGAACTCTAGATCTTTTATGAGCTCTCTGCCCTTTTTGTCGCACTTGAAGGCGAGGTTTTGAGCTTGCTCTGGGACCAACCAAAATGAGTTCTGACCTGTCAGTTGGTCTTCATCTTGTAATGACCCAAGTAGGTTCATGTTGAAATCCCCAGAGAGGGTTATTTCTGTAGGCCATGGGCCTTCTTGGAGGTAAGAAATTTCCTTTTCAGATGTTTAATGGCTCTAATGGTTTAGAGCCAGTTTTGGGGATATGTATATATTCATAAGCACCAGTTTGAGCATCCGTGGGCCTTGTTTTAAAGTATTTTGAACAAGTGGCTGCTCCATTCTGTCAGTTTCATAGTGTGGTTGCCTTTCAGCATGACCTGGATGGAGATAGCTAGCCCCTCATAATGACAGCCGTAAGTTGCTTCTTTTGGGGCAGGAACTGAGTAACTGATGTATACTAGATTTGGGTGCACCTTTTCTACTCATGTTTCTTGCAGTAGAATGATCTGAAAAGAGAGCAAGAAACTTAAAGTCTTGTTAGCTGCTAATTTGTCAGACAGGCCATTAATATTCCATGAGCAGATTTTAATCTTGTCTGCCAAACCAGTCTACTGCTGCTGTGGAGCCTATTCATGCTTGCCTTTCAGATTGATTTAGGGCTCCTGGAATCTAGCTCCAGTCATAGTTTTGTGTTGGCGCTCTGTTGGTAATCTGATTGAGTGGGAAGTCATGAGAACTAGAGGGTGTAGGCAATTTGCTCAGCGCGCTCCTTAGATCCAAGCTTAAGTGTTTATGGGGGCTGATAAAAGATCGGTTCTTCGTGTGCATTGATAAAAAGTGGGAATATGCTGGTTCTCTGTTTGGTGACACCAGTATTGCCCTATTTTTAAATGACTCTGCAGCCCTTAGTACCTTATTGGCAGCTGCAAACAATGTCCAAGTTACGTTCGTGGGCAAATTGCTATGTCCTGTGGTAGGGGCCGTGAACTTGATAGAAGCGATATCGATTGAACTTAAGTTCCTAGTATCTGGAATTTTTCTTAGTAGATGGAGGATATTGCTGTGGTTGAGTAAGTCGAAGTGGCCTTTCGACTGGTATTCTGGGTACATTAGAATTACTTGGCTGTCTGTTGGGCCATGAAGTGAGGCCCAGGAGTTGGAGTTCTGGATGACTTGGATCTGCTGAGGCTCTGTTCCGGGAGGTAATAGTTTAGTATCCTATTGCCCATTGGGCCATGATACGCTGGTTATTGGTTTTGGCCTAGTGCTATCTTTGAATCCTATTGTTCCTTGGATAGGGCTTTTAGTGCCCCTATTAGGCTTGGTGATTTGTGCCAGCATCTCCTTTTCTGTTTCCAAACTTGGCTTTACATTTCTTGCCTCTAGTGAATTAATATTAGTTGCGGGGCAGGCACTTCCTTTTTTATTGCCAGGCCAGCTGGGAGGGCGGCCTTCTCCTTGTGGTACCTCTCGGTTACCCGTCCTAAGGATTCTATTGTCATCTTCTGCAATGCCGCCCATTAGAGGCTTCACGGTATCTAGATTACCTGCTAGAGTTGCCGTTTTGCTACTTAATCTGTGAGCTCCCTTTTCCTCTTCTTCTGCAACAACTCCCCCCTGTGGCTTTGCGGTGCCAGGATTTCCTGCTTGAGTTGCCCTATGGTCAACCGGGGCAGGGTCAGAGTTTTTTTCTTGCTTCTCTGCGGTGTTTTTACTGTTTAGGTTTGGATTGCAATTTGGGTTGTTAAAAAAGGAGAAGATGTTTATCTGCACAGCAATGTTATCCTTCTGCTTTCGTGCCTTGCGCCAGTTCTTCCTCTTTGGACCTTCTGGTATCTTGTTAAGGGTGATTTGTGTATCCTAATTCACATCAGAGAGCTTACTACTGATGCCTGATGTAGGGCCATCTATGAGGAAATGACTTGCTGAAGCTCCCAGGGTGTACTGGGCTGCAGTGCTTGTGGGAGCTGGCAGTGCCCGTTATGTTTGGTTTTGACAGTCTCTAGGCATGCTCTCTTTGGCCTTGTGTGCTGATTGGAGAGCATATGTTAAGGAAAAAATATAGCCGGATGATTTTCTTGATATTGTCTCTCTTATTAGACATAAAGGAGGGATTGTGGGTCAGAAGAAAGGGATGGGAAGGATACCTCTTCGAAGGAGAAGAAACCCAAGGTTGAGGAGTCCATTGCTAACAAGTTATTCGGTTTTAACATTTACATGTCTGTCATGTTGGAAAAGAAATCTGAGATAGGTACTGCCATAATATTGTAGGCAAACAAGATACTGAAAGCTCACTGTGTGTATGGAGGTACAGCCTGGCTAGATTATGATCAGGACTTTAGGTGAGCAAGGGTCAAGGATTCAGACATTGGCTGGGATCATACAGAAGTCAATGTGTGGCTGGAGAATGTTAACAACAAAACCCCCATTAAGCAGCCTTTTCATCACCAACAGGTCTCGGGCAACAAGAAAGGGCCTTGTTGGGCATTCAACAGAAAATTGTGCATCCGTCCTGCTGGCTCGTGTAAATTCAAACATGTGTGTTCCTTCTGAGGGCACCCCTCACACCCCGAGTTCAAGTGGATTGAGAAATCCAAAGAAAAAGGGAAAGATAATCCTAAATCATCAAGGCAGCAACCCTTTACCTACTCTGGTTCAGATTACTAAGTTGCTCCCTTGCCTCAATTTATACGCCAATAAGACAGCAGCTTAGTTATTGTGTGATGACTTCCATTGGTTTCTGAATTCCTGCTCATGGAGTCCTTCCCATTCCACAGTGTAAGAATTACTGTCAGCTCACGCCTCAACAAGCAGTGGTTTCAAGGAAGCTAGACATGGAGGGCTGATTGGGCAGGATTGCAGGACCTTTTGTTGAGCCCCCTTTGGAGGGTTTTGTTTGCTTCCCACTCGGTGCAGTCCCTAAGAAAGAGCCCGGTCAGTTTAGGTTGATTCATAACCTCACCGCTCCAAAAGGCTCTTCGGTCAGCAATGATATCTATCCTGATGCCTACTCGGTGAAATATTCCTCTGTTGACCTGGTGCTATCCAAGCTGTGGAAGCTGGGCCCTGAGGCGCTCTTGGCCAAAACTGATATTGAGTCTGCATTTCGGCCTCTCCCAGTACACTCTGATGATTATTACCAGTAGGGTTTCCACATTAGGGGTAGTTACTATTATGGCAAATACATGCCCATGGGCTGTGCAGTCTCTTCAACATATTTTTAGCATTTTAGCTCCATGTTACAATGGTTATTCAGTTACAAGACTGTAGTAACGAAGTCCGCAGCCAGGATGTAGTTTTAAGTAGATTTATTGAGTTCAGTTACAGGTAGTTGAGATGTAGAGATTCAGCCCGACCAGGAGCAGTCTTCCTGCTGCTCAGCCCATACTCCAACTGACACACTCCAGCATCCAGGCACCCAAACATTCCATTCAAGACTCTCATACCAACATTCAATGCATCACATTCACACTGGCTGAGCAGCTAGGGAGTAAGTAACCAGATACATACAACACAGGTTACTACATACCTTCCCTTCTTCTACAAAACAAAAATAGCAACCACCAAGAAGAGGAAGTTTCAAACAAAGGGAACTCCAATAAAAATAAAAATGGAAAAGTAGAGAAAAAGCGAGAAGAAAGTGGACCCAAGCGGGAAGGGATCAAAGCAAAAATGCCAAGAAAAATCAGGCGTGAACAAAAAGAAAATACAATGGAGGTATACAAGAGTAAGTACAATAGAAAGAGAAAATGAAATAACAGGTTAAAACCGAAGTACAAGAGAAAGGAAAGAGAATACAGAGAAAATATACATGAGATGTACAAAAAGTACATTCAATAAAAATAAACAATGTAGAGTAGATGCAAAGATAAATATACATAAAATATATATTACCCACCCATCATCATCCTATAATCTTTTAAAACAAACATGAGAAATGGGTGACGGACACCCGAACTGACTTCCCCAAAATACAAGTGAATAAGTGCACCAGAAACAAGGAACACAAGAAGATAGTTAAGGGGAAAGAAAGAAAACTATGTTGACTGCTAACCATGCAGCTACAGAGGCCTAGGGGCAGACAACCACGAGTGTGCACAAACAATGATACACATGGGACTCAAACCCATTAGAACCTCTGAATGAAGGTTAGAAAAGGGTAAATAACAATAAAACACATGGGACTCGTACCCATAGGAACCCCTGTGAGGAGGTTAGAAACGTGCACAGAACAGCAGAACACATGGGACTCGTACCCATTAGAACCCATGTGAGGAGGTTAGAAATGTGCAGGGAACAATAGAAAACATGGGACTTGTACCCATTAGAACCACATAGATGGGACTAAAACCCACTACAAACTGCATAGATGGGACTAAGACCCACTACAAAAACATGGGACTTGTACCCAATAGAACTGCGTAAATGGGACTAACACCCACTACAAACTGCGTAGATGGGACTAAAACCCTATAACTGTGATAACCATGTTGAATGGGACTACAGCCCATTAACTGTGAAAACTGTGTTGAATGGGACTAAAACCCATCAACTGTGGAAAGAGACAGACACCCTTTGGACCACCCCTCATGTAAGGGTAAATAAGGAACATGCAAAAGGGACTGACCCCGCTAAAACAACGAAAACACATGAAAATCAAACATGTTTACATACCGACGTGTAAGAAAAAAAATAAGATAGGATGTACAAATGAAGCATAGGCTGTGCAGTAACAATGCCAACCTACCCACATAGTGTAGCGTGCGAAAATGGCCCATTCAATAAAACACAAAAGGCCAGAAAAGGTACAATGACAAACAAATAAACCAGCAACGCAAACATATAAGAGGTATGCAAGCTACATTAAAATGTATCACAGGATGCAGAATTGAGCATTGTAGGTTCTTCCCAAACTCAAGATATAGATGGAATCCCCAAACAATATGTAATTACTCACAAGCTGGTATTATGTTAAGTAGCCAGATAAAGAAAACATTATACAATAACATGTGTGCATGTGATAAACTACAACACACTTTACCCCAATGACATGTACAAGCGATGCGGTGTGCGTGTCACCGAAGGTTGGCAAGAGAGAAGACACGCTCCAAATGTCCCATAGATGATGTCCATGTCGGCATAAAAAAAACAAGGCTGAGGAAAAAATTAAAACACAATAGTGCTTGGTGCTAGAGCAAAACGAAAATGAAATCTGACATTCCACAAGAAAGGAAGACTTACCGAAAATATAGTGTCCAGTTTTCTACACGAATTCATGGGGAATGGAGACCGCAGCTGTGCACTTGCAAAGGTGTGGAAAGCTTCCGTGGAGACAAGAAAAGAAATATGGTGGCACGCAAGGTTGACGCTCACCGGGTGGCTCACGGTGGCTCCGTGCAGCACAGTGTCCCGCAACAGCTCACCACGAAGACAGAAACAAGACGTCACTGCAAGGCCCACGCATGTCATAGCAACACCAAGACAAGGTAAGGGTGCGAGCGAAACTGGCGATGCGCGCGGAGCAAGCGACTCGTCCCTGTCTATTCAAAAACAGCAACGGTCAAACTGCCAAAATTGGAGGGAGGACTTTAAGTCTGGAAAATCCCACGAAAATGTAAATGACCAAATTACCCTCACCAGGAGTCCGGCTCCGGTCGCTTGCAGAGGGCCAAAATTAAAACCAGAGGAGACAATTCCCAAAGGTAAAATACGGCCACTGAAGAAGGCATACAAAGGAAAGTCTAGACATTGACCCATTAACTAAATCATGTGTAACCATTCTCCTTTCACTTCAATGCCGATACCTTCTCAACCTCTTAGTGTATATCGCTGTAATCAGATATGCCTCTCTTGTGTTCAATTGCTTGCAGGAGCTGTTGCACAGACTCGTGACGCTGTTTCAGGATTTCCTTGTGAGCGCTCCACACTTGTGCTGGGGTCAGGCAGTGTGAGGAAGACTGGCGAAGAGCAGGGGAAAATGCTCAAGATCACACAAGTTGTCACAGTAGAAAGTGCACAGTAGACAGTGCTCAGGATCACACAAGCTATCCACTTGGAAAAGTGATTTAAGTAGACCAGTGAAGCATGTCCAGGCTGGGCTGATCATTGATAAGTGCTCAGGATCACACTAACTGTCACAGAAGCAAGAATTGGCAATCCTTTAGCCCAAAGAAGTACAAGCAGGCTGGGGCTGTCTGGTGAAAGAGACACTGATGGGGCTGGCACGCCTTGTACTTCAGACTGAAGGTTTCTTCTTACTTTCTGTAGGTTTCCTTTAGAGATTACTTGTTTCAAAGTCCTTTGTTTTTTAAAACACACGTAGTTTCGTTTCAAGAATCGTCGCCAAAAATCTGTAGTAACGAAGTCCGCAGCCAGGATGTAGTTTTAAATAGATTTATTGAGTTCAGTTACAGGTAGTTGAGTTGTAGAGATTCAGCCCCACCAGGAGCAGTCTGCCTGCTGCTCAGCCCATACTCCAACTGGCACACTCAAGCATCCAGGCACCCAAACATTCCATTCAAGACTCTCACACCAACATTCCATGCATCACATTCACACTGACTGAGCAGCTAGGGAGTAAGTAACCAGATACATACAACACAGGTTACTACAAAGACTGGTCACCATGAGATCATCCACTACTTAGATGACTTCCTGATCATGGGCCCACCCGGTTCAGAGGCTTGCCATTGGGTTTGGGAGCACTGATGTGTTCCAAGACTTAGGGGTCCTCTTAGCCCCGAAAAAAGTATGGGCCTATCCACCTATATCACTATTGTAAGGAATGAGATTGACACAGTTGAGGGTGAGTGGCGACTCCCTCCTGATAAAGTACTTGCCTTTTGTCATTCTATTGACTCAATGCTCACTCTCAAGAAGGTCACTTTGCATCAGCTCCAAGTCTTAGTGGGCCAGCTCAATTGTGCATTGAGAATTATCCCTATATCTCGCCCCTTTTCCAGGTCAATAGCCAGAGCAATGACAGGCCTCACTCAGAAACACCACCATACCAGACTTCAGGCCGAAGAGAAGGAGGACTTGCGGATATGGCGCAGCTTCCTGCACCAATTCAATGGCTCAGATGTTTGGCCCGTTTCTCCTGTCTCAACCAAACTCTGGGTCTCTTCACTGATTCAGCAGGCAGTGTTGGCTTTGGGGTCGTATTGAGTGCAGAGTGGTGCAGGGGAGACTGGCCTGCTTCCTGGAACGACAGTGGGTTGCAAGGAACATCACCTTTCTAGAACTATTCCCCATTGTTGTCGCAGTAACCATCTGGTCGGAGGTATTCAAGAACAGAAGTGTTATCTTCTAGACTGACAACATGTCCATAGTTGAAGCCATTAATAGACCAGGGGGCTCCTGCAGGCAGGTTCTGAGGTTGTTGAAGCACCTGGTTTTGCTCGGTTTGAAGCTGAATGTCGTGTTTAAGGCTGAACATGTACCAGGAGTTCACAATAATGCCGCTGACATTTTGACTTCCTCCAAGTTGCAGGATTTTCAAGCCTTTCACCCACAGGCAGTGGAGCAGATGACAAAGTTCCCAGAATATATGTGAAAGATTGGAGCCCCCCCCCTTACTGAATTTAGTAACAGCCTCCTTGGCAAAGGAGCACTTAGGGGGTCTATGAGAAATGTTTCAGGACATATCTCCTTTTTGAGGGAGCAGAACGCCTTGGACTTATTTTCTGCTAGCGCCATTTGTCTTTTCCTAAAGGCTTTGAGAGATCAGGGCTGGCCTGTTTCTTATGCTAGTGCTCATTTGGCAGCCATCAGATTTTTTGCCAAACTGAGAGAGGTAAGGGATGTGGGCAGCTGTTTCTTAGTGAGGAAGGTGTTAGCTGGTTAGGAGGCACCATCAAGGATGGTAGTAGACCACGTGATGTGCAGGTAGTGGGTGCCATATTGGAGAACCTCCACAGGGTTTGCAGCTGCCGGTATGAAATAGCATTTGCTTCTGCATTTTCAGTCACCTTCTATGGGGCCTTCAGGGTAAGCAAGTTAGTTGACTGATCCAGAGGGGAAGGGGACTATAATAGAACTCAAGGTGGCCCACGGTTCTCTCATCAGCCTGGTTACTCGTATGAGAGCATACATCTCTGTGCGGCTCACACTCCCCATTTATGTGAATGGGGATTGCCTTTCACACTATCAGTTTTCAGCAGTATTGTGCAGCACTCTCAAGGTCATATGGGTCGAATCTACTGGTTACTCTTCTCACTCCTTTAGGATTGAGACAGCAACTTTTGCAGCGACTTTTGCAGTGACTTTTGCGGCAGATGCGGGCCTTTTACATCAGGATGTTAAGCGGCTAGGCATGTGGTCATCATTTTGTTTTAAGCGTTACATACGTCCGAATTTACAGTAGGTGTTGCCATTATTACCTGCAACAATTACCTCTCCTTTTCTTCATCTCATGCCGTTTCTCTGCTTTTTTAGTAGTATGCCTTCCAAAGTGGTGTGGGTGATAGGCCACTCCTTCGTGCACCAGGCAGCCTATTGGTTGCAACAGCACCATAAGCCAAAGCCTGGAGCGCTGAAGGATATCCTCTTCAGGTGGTGTGGAGTTAGGGGTCTCCAGATTGCCCAGTTCTGCAGGTTGGTGGAGGAGATGAAGGGTTACGCGGTACTTCAGTTCCAGGACCTAGTCAGTGTTCACATCGGCAGTAACGACTTGGTAAAACTGGGGCAAAAAACACTCACTGAAGCTCTTTTGTGCGAGTTCATTGGCAAGGTAGGGTCTTTCCCGAGGTTCTCGTCACATGGTCGCACATACTACCGCACTGCAGATGGGGCAAGGATTTTACCCCTAGGGCCCTTAAGGTGTCTGTCAGGCGCCTCAATTCCAAAATGGCAAAATTGTGCCCTGGCCCGGGGCGTTTATGGAATATTCTCCACAAATTGATCAGAGGTAGCATCATGTTTCACAAGGTTGGGGTGCATTTATTCGAAGTATGAACTTACCTATTTATTGACAACATTTTGGCTTTTACCCAGAACTAGTTTTTTGGTGGGGAGGGCAAAGGACCTGGTGCAGCTGTTAGCCCTCTTGGAAGAAAGGCCAACCCCAAGATTGCTTTTTAACAACATGGGGATCCTCCATTCCATTCTTCGTAGAGGAGCACTGAGGGTGAAGACAGCAATTCAGAGTCCAAGAAAGGATGTCCACACCGGCTTGGGCCGTGGGTGCACAGTTCATCAGTGTAGGGCATGGAGCTGTAGCCCCTGGTCACACTTATTGTAGCTCCTGAGACAGCCTGGTGTTGGAGGGGCGGGAACAGGGACGCGGAGGTTACAGTGAGTGGGGACTGCCACTCAGAGATGCAATAGGTTGCACTTGTGTGTTCTGTGAGAAGTTGGCCTGGTATATGCTGTCCACTAATTATAGTGGGCACCTTGCACCAGTCCAAACAACCCCTTATTGGAGATAGGTTAAAGACAACCTTTATTGAAAGCTATCCTAGTGGTAGCTATGGAGAGTAGCCTTCAGGCTAAGTCTTGAAGGAATGTAAAGCAGCTTGTTTTACCAGTCTATAATCTCTTGAGTGACCAAATGAAAGAGGACCACACCAGGTATATATTCAAAATATATGTATTTATTGCTAAACACACCCCTCTAGTCTCTTTATGAGGCTAGAGTTCGAAGTACATAAGTTATAAGTTAGTTATCAACAGTAATAGCACAAATACACGTTTGAGCCCAAGGGGCGTACCAAACCATATACCAATAAAGTGGTATAAGAACCACGACTGAGCTAGACACAAGGCCTAGAGCCTGTAGAAGTGCTTGGCCCTCAAGGAACCACCCAAGGTAGTGACACAGGGGACCCACGGGGGACGCGTGCAGTGTGAGAACACAGCCGCGAGCCGCCGTTGACTTCTATGGGGAATGTCGCGGTTGGAGTTTTAAAGAAAAGGGACACTTAGAGGAGGACTTGGAGCAAACCCCTTTAGAACTAGGTTGTTCTAGAGTCTATACCCACGGGAGCACCGGAGTACTCGAGTTACCTCACCCAGGGAAGCCGGGTGCATAGGTGTCTTTCGGGGTCGGGTTTCGTCGTCGTTTTCAATGGCGATCTGCTGCAAAGTGCTGCTGGCGGCCAAGTCGAAAGTGTTCGGGTGGATCCAAAGGTGGATCGAAGATCTGAAGAACCTGAAAGCAGAGGGGACAGAGTCTGGGTCACTAGCCAGTGACCAGGAAGGCGATGAGCGGATGCCCACCGATGTCGGGTGCTTCAGGTATGTTGATGGTCGTCTTGCCTCTTCAGCCACGAGGTCCAGGAGGCGTTGACGACGACCAGGAGCGGGATTCGAGCTGTCCAACGACGTCTGTCGATTGCAGAGGTGTCGGCGACCGGAATGGACCCAACAAGCCTTGGCAACAGCAAGTCTTGTGGAAATAGAAGAAGGAAGGTGGTGCAGACCAGCAAGGTCTGAGGGACTCACCCAGCGAAGGTAAGTCAGGGCACGTCTGGAGCAACCAGGGAAGCCCAAGCAGAAGAAGAGTTGCCTTCGGGAGGGCCCACTAGCCAACGGACTAGCGACCGCGAAGGAGCCTCGAGTGGACGCACTTGGAGCTGGCTCACAGGACACTCGTGGAGTGGAGGCCAGTGATCTTCGGTGCAGTCGTTGCTGGAGGCGAGGGCTACTAGAAGCCCAAAGCACAACTTCGGGGGAGACCCAGAAGAGGATGCACTTGCAAAAGTACTCAGTGTCCAGGGGTCACGGTTCCACGTTACCCCCGACAGCTACGGGCCTCAGCTTTGCTGGGGACTCAGGGCAGCCTCGGGGAAGTCTGGAAATCCACCTCTGGTGTTGCAAAGACTTTGGCGTCTGGCGGGAGCTTCAGCGATGCAGACCAGACAATTGCTTCTTAGGTGCCTGCCAAGCAGGGGAGTCACTCCTTGACCCCAAGGGAGATTCTTCAGTCCTCTAATCTTAAAGTAGAGCGTCGAAGGTCCAGGATTCTGTATCAGAGTTTCGTCCAGGTAAATCTAAAGTCCTAAGGACTGGGGTCCCATACTTATACCAAGTTAGGGGGTTGGACATACTCTGGGGACCCACCTATGGGAGGGTCAGGGCAGAGGGGTGGTTACACCCCTTTCCCTTTGCCCAGTTTCGAGCCAGAGCAGGAAGCCCCTGAGCCGGTTTGAACTGGGGTATGCACAGGGACACCAAATGTGCCCCCAGTGCAGGACTTCAAAGCACCAGAGAGTGCTCCCGCCCAGCCCCAATACACATCATCCTGTCTGGGGAGGTGGTTACACCTCCTTGGGTCAGGAAACCTATTGTCCAGGCCTCACCTGCCAGAGTTTCAGTCAGCAGCAGGAGGCCAGACCCGTGTCTGTGGCAGCGGCATCCATTTTGTGATGCCAGGGCTCTGGAAAGAAGTTACCGGGTATGCCGGTGGGTACATGTCTCTCCCTCTAGAAGGGTGGAATGCTACCCCCGCCGCCAGAACTGGCGGGGGAGTAGTATTCCAAGATGTTTGACACCAAACACGACATGTTTTGGTGCAGCCAGTCCAAAGTTAGCATTCTACCGCGAGGATATAATGCACTTAAGAGTATATGGTCAGGCTGCACTACAAACAGCATCAGAGAAGGGTCTCCGACCGCTGCAGAGGGGCTCTGCTCATGCAGGGGCACCCTCTCACATAAGAACCAAGCACTCTGCCTTCAGGATTGATAAGGCCTGCCATAGGAGTGACTTATAGGTTTATATGTGTGCATATGCAGTGATATAGGTAACCTATATCACAGTAAGGGGTGCATGCACCACCTTACCCAGGCTGCAGTAGCAGACCTGTGGTGTCCTTTGGCTGGCCTTCCAGGGGTGGCATAATACATGCTTCAGCCCCTGGCAGGCCTCTGAGGTACCTATGCCCTGGGTACATAGTATACCATATACTAGGGACTTATAAGGGCACTCCAGATTCCAATCAGAGATGTGCCTAAGGCACATGGAAACCATTTTAGAGAGGAAGCAGCTGGGCTGGGGTTCTGATTAGCAGGGCCCCAGCCAGACTAAAGTCGAAAAACAGTGAAGCATCAGCAAAAGTGGGGGTACCCATGTGAAGCAGATCCTACTCTCCTACACAACCCTCCCCCAAACGTAGGGACATTAAACTAACCTTGACCAGTTGAGTCTTCATGTTCTAAGTGGAAGTACCTAGAGAGTCCATCTGCATTGGCATGGTTACTCCCAGGTCTATGTTCCACTGTAAAGTCCATCCCCTGTAGGGAAATGGACCACCTAAGCAGTTTGGGGTTTTCACCCTTCATTTGTTTTAGCCATAGGAGGGGCTTGTGGTCTGTTTGAACAAGGAAGTGAGTACCAAACAAGTATGGCCTCAACTTCTTCAGAGCCCAAACCACAGCAAAGGCCTCCCTCTCTATGGCTGACCAACGTTTCTCTCTAGGGGTCAGCCTTCTGCTAATAAAAGCTACTGGCTGATCCTGACCTTCATCATTCAATTGTGACAGTACAGCCCCTACCCCCAATTCAGATGCATCTGTTTGGACAATGAACTTCTTGGAGTAATCTGGACTCTGCAGAATGGGAGCAGTGCACATGGCCTGCTTCAGGCCATCAAATGCCTTTTGACAGCTAACTGTCCACTGAACCTTTTTGGGCATTTTCTTGGAAGTTAAGTCATTCAGGGGTGTCACTATTGATCCATACCCCTTGACAAATCTCCTATAGTACCCAGTCAGGCCTAAAAAGGCTCTCACCTGAGTCTGGGTAGTTGGAGCAGTCCAGTCCATGATGGTCTGGATCTTGCTCTGCAATGGTTGAACCTGGCCTCCACCCACAAGGTGGCCCAGGTACACAACCTGACTCTGCCCTATCTGGCACTTTGTGGCCTTGATAGTTAGGCCTGCTTTCTGCAGGGCCTGCAAAACATTTCTGAGGTGGACCAGGTGATCCTCCCAGGTGGAGCTAAAGACAGCAATATCATCTAGATATGCTGCACTATAGGCTTCCAGACCTGTAAGGACTGTATTCACCAACCTCTGAAAAGTGGCAGGTGCATTCTTCAGACCAAAGGGCATTACCACAAATTGATAATGCCCACTAAGGGTTGAGAATGCTGTCTTTGGCTTTGCATCATCAGCTAGTCTGATCTGCCAGTAGCCAGCTGTCAGGTCAAATGTGCTTAGATACTTGGCTGAGGCCAAAGTGTCTATTAGCTCATCTGCACTAGGTATTGGATGGGCATCAGTCCTAGTGACTGCATTGAGACCCCTCTAGTCCACACAAAACCTCATCTCTCTTTTCCCACCACTGGTGTGAGGTTTTGGCACAAGGACCACTGGACTAGCCCAAGGGCTATCTGAGGGTTCAATAACTCCCAAATCCAACATTTTCTGGACTTCTGTCCTGATACAGTCCCTGACATGGTCAGGTTGCCTATAAATCTTATTTTTAATAGGCAGACTGTCCCCAGTGTCCACTTCATGAGTGCACCAGGTGGTCTGACTTGGAGTCAGAGAGAACATATGTCTGTACTGATTGAGCACTTGTCTACAATCAGTTTGCTGCTGAGCAGTGAGGCTGCCTGCCAAGGCTACACCATCCACTGACCCATCATCAGGGTTCTGTGAGAGCAGGTCAGGGAGTGGGTCACTCTCTTCCTCCTGTCCCTCATCAGTAGCCATGAGCAAGCCCATGTCTGCCCTGTCCACATATGGTTTCAGTCTGTTGACATGGAGAACCCTGTGGGGACTCCTGGGTGTTCCTAGGTCTACTAAATAGGTAACCTCACCCTTCTGTTCAACAATGGTATGGGGTCCACTCCATTTGTCTTGGAGAGCTGCTGGGGCCACTGGCTCCAACACCCACACCTTCTGTCCTGGCTGGTAAACAGTCAGTACAGCCTTTTGGTCATGCCAGGCTTTTTGCAGTTCCTGGCTAGCCTCAAGGTTTTTAGTTGCCTTTTTCATGTATTCAGCCATCCTGGAGCGGAGACCAAGTACATAGTCCACTGTGTCATGCTTTGGGGGCTTGAGAGGTAACTCCCATCCTTCCTTTACCAAGCACAATGGACCCCTGACAGGGTGACCAAACAAAAGTTCAAAGGGCTGTAGCCAACCCCCTTTTGAGGCACCTCCCTGTATGCAAATAAAAGGCAGGGCAAGAGTATGTCCCATCTTCGCCTAAGCTTCTCTGGGAGCCCTTTAATCATGCCCTTCAAGGTTTTGTTGAATCTCTCAACTAAACCATTACATTGTGGGTGATAGGGTGTGGTGAACTTGTAAGTCACTCCACACTCCTTCCACATTGCTTTCACGTATCCAGACATAAAGTTTGCACCCCTGTCTGATACAACCTCCTTAGGGAAGCCCACTCTTGAGAAAATTCCCAGGAGGGCCCTTGCCACCACAGGTGCTGTAGTGGTCCTAAGGGGAATAGCCTCTGGGTACCTGGTGGCATGATCCACTACCACCAGGATAAACCTGTGCCCAGATGCTGTTTGGGGATCCATGGGACCAACAATGTCAATCCCCACCCTTTCAAAGGGAACCCCCACCACAGGTAGTGGTATCAGGGGGCCTTTGTAGTGCCACCTGCCTTGCCACTGGCCTGGCAGGTTACACAGGAGCGACAAAACTCCTTGGTGTCTTCAGACATGTGGGGCCAGTGAAAGTGAGGGACAATTCTGTCCCAAGTCTTGTTCTGGCCCAGGTGACCTGCTAAGGGAATGTCATCGGCTAGGGTCAATAGGAAGCCCCTGAACTTCAGAGGTGGCACCAGGCTTGGGGTCTCTACACTCAGAGTACAAGAGTCCATCATCCCAATACACTGTATGGGGACCACTAGCTTTCCCAGCAGCCTCAGCAGCAGCTTGCTGTCTGAGGGGTTCAAGAGAGGGGCAGCTCTGCTGCTCCTGGCTCAGATCTGCCCTGGAAGGGCCCCCTGTCCCCAAGAACTCAACCTGGTCAGGTTCAAGCTCCTCTGGGACAGTTCCTTCCTCAGGACTGAGATCATCCCCCTCAAGAGACTGATCTTCCTTCTGAGCCAAGGGGAAGGCACTGCCTTTACCCTACTACTCCTCCTCTTGGATGGCACTTGGTCCATTATTTCAGAATCCAAGGCCTGTTCAGTGTTAGACATTTTGCTCTGTGACCTGGTCACAGCAAACACATCTGCAGGGATCCCCAGCATTTCTGCATGGGTCCTGAGCTCCACTTCTGCCCAAGCTGAAGTTTCAAGATCATTGCCAAGCAAGCATTCCACTGGTAGGTTTGCACTCACCACAACCTTCTTAAGGCCAGTTACCCCTCCCCAGGAGAAGTTAACAACTGCCAGAGTATGGTCTGTTCTCACATTGCTAGCATTGGTCACTTGGTACATTTCACCAAGTATAATCTGCCCAGGATCCACAAGGTCTTGTGTCACCATGGTGACACTTGCCCCTGTGTCCCTAAATGCCAAAGCCTCTTTTCCATTGATTAAGGGCTGTTGTCTGTACTTGCCCAGATTACTGGGACTCACAGAGGAGGTCACATCCATGCCTCCATCACAGACTAGGACAGCCTGAGTGAGTTCTCTGACTAGGTCAGAGCTCATCTCTTTACCCAGGGTCAACCCTACTAAACCCTTGGCCTGTGTACTCCCACCACCAATTGTAACTGCACTAGGGGGAACAGGTGCCTTAGGGGCATTGGTGGGGGCTGGAATAGAGTCTTTGGACTTGGTGCAATCACTGGTCCAGTGTGTCTTTTGCTTACAGACTTTGCACCATGGTTTCTTTTGGCCTTTTCCCTTGTTAGACTGTGAATCCCCACCTGAAGAAGATTTTTGGGGGCCTTGTGAAGACTTCTGGTCTTTACCCTTCTCCCCACCCTTATCAGAGTTCTTAGAATCTTGCTTCTTTGGGTCACCACCTTGGTTCTGTACCTTCTGCCTCACCCTGGTTCTGACCCATTTGTCTGCCTTCTTTCCCAATTCTTGGGGAGAGGTCAGATCAGAGTCAACCAGGTACTGATGCAACAGCTGATTTTGACAGTTATTAAGAATCTGCTCCCTCATGATAAGATTGTACAATCCTGTGAAGTCACATACCTTACTGCCCAATAACCAACCTTCCAGAGCCTTAGCAGAACAATCCACATAGTCCACCCAGTCTTGAGTCTGTGCTTTTTGGGTATCTCTGAACTTTAACCTGTATTGTTCAGTTGTTAGGCCAAACCCATCAATCAGAGCACTCTTCAAGACTTTGTAATTGTCAGCATCCTCTTCTCTAACAGTGAGGAGCTTGTCTCTACCTTTGTCTGCAAAGGAGAGCCACAAGATTGCTGCCCACTGCTCCTGAGGGACCCTCTGTACTTTACAGGCCCTCTCCAGTGCAGTTATCCATTTGTGGATGTCATCCCCACTCTGGTAGCGAGAGACAATCTTGCTCAGGTTTCTATGGTCATAAGACCTTTCCCTATCTCTGGGGAAATTGCTGCCACCATGGGACTCTAGTCCCATCTTTTTCTTTGCTTTTCAAGCTCTAGGGACTCCCTGTCTATAGCCAACTGCTCTCTTCTGAGTCTCAACTGAGCTTCTCCATATCTGAGCAGTCTCTCTTTCCTCTCACTGAAGGATTCCCTCCTATGAGAGGAAACAGAGGTCCCTACTGAGGTGTCAGAGTGGTTAGACTCCTGAGAAGGAGATCTAGGCCTTCTGGGCACACTCACAACTCTTCCTGCGGGGACAAAGGGGAGGTCATCCTGATCCTCCTCCTCATCCACAGGAGGAGCTGCACTTTCCAGGTCAGGATCATTGTCATCCCCCTGGCCAGTCTCAGAGGTCAGGTCCTGGGCATTTTCATCCCTGGCCCCTCCCTCATCTTCTGCCCCACCCTCTCTGCCTACCCCTTCAGACCCTAGGGGTCTGCTGAGATCATCTGACAGTAGCACCTCCCTGAGGTGTTGGGTGCTGGCACTTTTGCCTGTCTTCAGCTTCCTAGTATTGCACAATGCTCTCAATTCCAAGAATGGGAGATTATCATACTTGGAGGAAGAAGCCCACTGGCTTCTGGCAAGGACTCACTGGGTCCTGGCTTTGAAGACATTACTAGTGAGGTGTGGTGTATGCACTACCTACTCTAGTGTGGCCTACTAAACTCTCTTGAGTTGTAGAAAGGGTGTGCTATCCCTTAACACACAACTCTAAGTTCAGTAGAACTTACTGTATCCTAAGCTTGATTTATATGTACCTAAGGTACCCTTAGTGGTTTTCAGTTGATCAATTCAATTGAGATTATCTGGTAAAACAATAGCAAGCTGGAATCCCACCCGCTGCACACCAATGTGAGAAGTTGGCCTGGTATATGCTGTCCACTAATTATAGTGGGCACCTTGCACCAGTCCAAACAACCCCTTATTGGAGATAGGTTAAAGACAACCTTTATTGAAAGCTATCCTAGTGGTAGCTATGGAGAGCAGCCTTCAGGCTAAGTCTTGAAGGAATGTAAAGCAGCTTGTTTTACCAGTCTATAATCTCTTGAGTGACCAAATGAAAGAGGACCACACCAGGTATATAT
This sequence comes from Calotriton arnoldi, assembly GCA_963921515.1. NCBI lineage: Eukaryota > Metazoa > Chordata > Amphibia > Caudata > Salamandridae > Calotriton > Calotriton arnoldi. Next base: position 640,450 of record CAWUFW010008765.1, read on the forward strand.
TCAAAATATATGTATTTATTGCTAAACACACCCCTCTAGTCTCTTTATGAGGATAGAGTTCGAAGTACATAAGTTATAAGTTAGTTATCAACAGTAATAGCACAAATACACGTTTGAGCCCTAGGGGCGTACCAAACCATATACCAATAAAGTGGTATAAGAACCACGACTGAGCTAGACACAAGGCCTAGAGCCTGTAGAAGTGCTTGGCCCTCAAGGAACCACCCAAGGTAGTGACACAGGGGACCCATGGGGGACGCGTGCAGTGTGAGAATACAACCGCGAGCCGCCGTTGACTTCTATGGGGAATGTGGCGGTTGGAGTTTTAAAGAAAAGGGACACTTAGAGGAGGACTTGGAGCAAACCCCTTTAGAACTAGGTTGTTCTAGAGTCTATACCCCCGGGAGCACCGGAGTACTCGAGTTACCTCACCCAGGGAAGCCGGGTGCATAGGTGTCTTTCGGGGTCGGGTTTCGTCTTCGTTTTCAATGGCGATCTGCTGCAAAGTGCTGCTGGCGGCCAAGTCGAAAGTGTTCGGGTGGATCCAAAGGTGGATCGAAGATCTGAAGAACCTGAAAGCAGAGGGGACAGAGTCTGGGTCACTAGCCAGTGACCAGGAAGGCGATGAGCGGATGCCCACCGATGTCGGGTGCTTCAGGTAGGTTGACGGTCGTCTTGACTCTTCAGCCACGAGGTCCAGGAGGCGTCGACGACAACCAGGAGCTGGATACGAGCTGTCCCATGACGTCTGTCGATTGCAGGGGTGTCGGCGACCGGATTGGACCCAACAAGCCTTGGCAACGGCAAGTCTTGTGGAAATAGAAGAAGTATGGTGGTGCAGACCAGCAAGGTCTGAGGGACTCACCCAGCGAGGGTAAGTCAGGGCACGTCTGGAGCAACCTGGGAGGCTCAAGCAGAAGAAGAGTTGCCTTCGGGAGGGCCCACTAGCCAACGGACTAGCAACCGCAAAGGAGCCTCAAGTGGACGCACTTGGAGCTAGCTCACAGGACACTCGTGGAGTGGAGGCCAGTGATCTTCGGTGCAGTAGGTGCTGGAGGCGAGGGCTACTCGGAGCCCAAAGCACAACTTCGCTGGAGACCCAGAAGAGGATGCACTTGCAAAAGTACTCAGTGTCCAGGGGTCACGGTTCCACGTCACCCACGACAGCTACGGGCCTCAGCTTTGCTGGGGACTCAGGGCAGCCTCGGGGAAGTCTGGAAATCCACCTCTGGTGTTGCAAAGACTTCGGCGTCCGGCGGGAGCTTCAGCGATGCAGACCGGACAATTGCTTCTTAGGTGCCTACCAAGCAGGGGAGTCACTCCTTGACCCCAACGGAGATTCTTCAGTCCTCTAATCTTAAAGTAGAGCGTCGAAGGTCCAGGATTCTGTATCAGAGTTTCGTCCAGGTAAATCTAAAGTCCTAAGGACTTGGGTCCCATACTTATACCAAGTTAGGGGGTTGGACATACTCTGGGGACCCACCTATGGGAGGGTCAGGGCAGAGGGGTGGTTACACCCCTTTCCCTTTGTCCAGTTTCACGCCAGAGCAGGGGCTGGAAGCCCCTGAGCCGGTTTGAACTGGGGTATGCACAGGGACACCAAATGTGCCCCCAGTGCAGGACTTCAAAGCACCAGAGAGTGCTCCCGCCCAGCCCCAATACACATCATCCTGTCTGGGGAGGTGGTTACACCTCCCTGGGACAGGAAACCTATTGTCCAGGCCTCCCCTGCCGGAGTTTCAGTCAGCAGCAGGAGGCCAGACCCGTGTCTGTGGCAGCGGCATCCATTTTGTGATGCCAGGGCTCTGGAAAGAAGTTACCGGGTATGCCGGTGGGTACATGTCTCTCCTCTAGAAGGGTGGAATGCTACCCCCGCTGCCCAAAACTGGCGGGGGGTAGTATTCCAAGATGTTTGACACCAAACACGACATGTTTTGGTCCAGCCAGTCCAAAGTTAGCATTCTACCGCGAGGATATAATGCACTTAAGAGTATATGGTCAGGCTGCACTACAAACAGCATCAGAGAAGGGTCTCCGACCGCTGCAGAGGGGCTCTGCTCATGCAGGGGCACCCTCTCACATAAGAACCAAGCACTCTGCCTTCAGGATTGATAAGGCCTGCCATAGGAGTGACTTATAGGTTTATATGTGTGCATATGCAGTGATATAGGTAACCTATATCACAGTAAGGGGTGCATGCACCACCTTACCCAGGCTGCAGTAGCAGACCTGTGGTGTCCTTTGGCTGGCCTTCCAGGGGTGGCATAATACATGCTTCAGCCCCTGGCAGGCCTCTGAGGTACCTATGCCCTGGGTACATAGTATACCATATACTAGGGACTTATAAGGGCACTCCAGATTCCAATCAGAGATGTGCCTAAGGCACATGTAAACCATTTTAGAGAGGAAGCAGCTGGGCTGGGGTTCTGATTAGCAGGGCCCCAGCCAGACTAAAGTCGAAAAACAGTGAAGCATCAGCAAAAAGTGGGGGTACCCATGTGAAGCAGATCCTACTCTCCTACATGTTCCTTCTGGGATGAAGGGTTGTCTGAACATTTGTGTTGGTGTGTTGTACATGGAGGCCTCCCATTGTATATAACTGTATATACCATGCTGCTGGATTATGTACTTCTTTGCTTGACTTTTATTTATCCTACAATTTTCACCAGTGGTTATCTACGCTTGCTGTGTGTTCTAATATATAACTTACAAAAAAGTATGATTTTGAATGATTGCTGTGTTTTGATCATACTCTAATAAACATGACCGGTCTTATGTTATGTGAATTTGTATAGCGTGGCTAATCACCCGTGAGGGTATCCAGGTGCTTTGTAGGCTGGGGAGGAGGAGGAGATCATGCCTGTTTCGTCTGGAAGAGACATGTCTTGAGGTTCCTTTGGAAGTCCATGATGGAGGGGAAGGTTCCGAGGTGTTTCAGGAGATCGTTCCAGGTCTTGGCTGTGTGGTATGAAAAGGAGTGGCCTCCGCTTCTGGTCTTCTTGATGTTAGGGAGGTGTGCTCTTGCCTGGGACTCAGATCGAAGGTGTCTGGTGGGTTGTTTTAAGTTAAGGCGATGGTTGAGGCAAGCTGAACCGGTGTTGTGGGAGCTTTGTAAGCGTGGGTGAGTAGTTTGAACTTACATCTTTTCTGGACTGGGAGCCTGTGGAGATTGATGAGGTGTGGAGAGATGGGAGTATTTCGCTGGATGTTTAGGATGAGTCTGGCAGCGGCGTTCTGGAGTTGATGTAGGACATAGGCTGGGATTCCAATGTAGGGAGCGTTTCTGTAACCAAGTCAACTTATGATGAGAGCCTGGGTGACCGTTTGTCTGGTGTTCAGTGGGATTCACTTGAAAATCTTGATTAGTATTCACAGGACATGGAAGCATGATGAGGAGATAGCATTGATCTGTCTGTTCATGGAGAGGATGGTGTCCAGGATGATTCCGAGGTTCTTGGCATTGTCCACAGGGGTGGGTGGGGGCAAAGTTTGTAGGGCCACCAAGAGGCGGCCCAGGGGGAGTGGTTGTTGCCTAAGATTAGGACTTCAGTTTTGTCTGTATTGAGCTGGAGGTAGTTGTTTTTCATCCAAGCAGCGAAGTGTATGTGGGTGGGCTGATTGACAGTGTCGAAGGCAGCTGAGAAGTCCAGCAATATCAGGATGCAAGGGTCATCTTCATCTGTGGTCAAGAGAGCAACAAACTCATACTTCACATACTCTGTAGGGAAAGGTAGCCCTACACTATATAAATAGGTGTAATAACTTAATACATGAATAAATATATACGGATTGACAAGAGGAGAGAGATAAAACAAGTGAAAGCTGTATTGTAAAGTTTTCAGATTTTCCTCAGGAGAAACTGGGGTCAGGCAATAGGGCAATCCTATACTAGGCAGTAGAATGTAAAAATGCTTTAACTGTCCAGTGGTTCATATCTCAGTAAAACTCGATTACATGGTTTGCAATCCAAAATCAAATGTCATTTCAAAAGTAATTTGTCCTTGCAGTAACAGAGCAAATTTGAAATCGATTTGTTGCTCACTGGTTGGTGGACCATAGAGTTCAACCATTCCCATGATTTGTCCTGAGAATTCAAGCTTTCAGGTAAAGATGCCATCTTCTGGAGCCCTAGATGGTATGAGCAATGCTGGCTACTTCACTGCCCGCTTGCTGACCATCCCATGAAGATTTCTGAACATGCAGTGAATGTTACAAAAATTGTCCATGCTGCTGCCTTTGTCAGTGATCCACTGGGCCCCTGGGACTTCTACCAAGTTATACCAACATATGGAAACACTCACCAGATGTTCAAACAAATAACCCACTAAGATTCAGCAGTGATCCTGCACCATTTGTATTGGGAGAGGTAACCTAACATATGACTGACTGGCATCACTCCTCTTGATTTACTGCCTTGTAGGAATATGTCCCACTCAGCCCACATCTGCAAACCTTATAGGGCCTTATTACAAGTAGAGCAATAATTATTCCAATTGATATAAATCAAACCCAAAGTTTTTGGTATTTATTGTATGTAGTTATTATCGTCTATTACGACTTTTGGGAGAGTAACATGCGTATTTCCCATGTCCGCATTCCCTGGTAAATACCGGGCCTTATACCATTGTTAAATTCCAGCAGCTTTGACCTGGCGAAATGTAAGGAAGGGTCTAATCTTTATCGCACCTGGTAATTACTGGGGAAAATAAATATAATAAATATTATTAGGGGAGAGGATGTAGCCTAACGGCTAGGGCGGTCGATCTCAAATCTGGGGAACCGCATTCGAGTCTCGGCAATGACGCTCAATATCCTGTGGTTCTGGGCAAATCACTTAATCTCCCCGTGCCTAACAAAAATGAATGTGTCCTTGTGACAGCAACTGGTGCTCATGTAAAGCGCTCTGATACCCGATACCTTTGGGTCAAGTTTGCGCTATATAAAACTCCGAAAAGAAAAAAAAATTGCACCACTTGCAATTCCGATCCCTGCACAAATGGATCGCAATTTAATAGGCCACTTATAATGAGGCCCAGAAAGTTCAGAATGACAACCAAAAAGTAGCCTATGCTGGCTCAGGTCAGCTCAGAATACATAATCTGTTAACACACTTTCTAACCTGTAATACCAGAAGAATTAAGGGTTCTATAAACATTGCAATAAGCAGTGGAAAAACATGGTGCATCCCACAGATCCTTGTCTAGTACTGAAGTAAAAATACAGCAGCTAATTTTCTATGTTGGACCAGTGTCTGGCAGATCAAAGGGGAGTTGTCTCTGTACACAACTAAGAACTAGCAGGAAGAAGGAGCTCATCAGAGCACCACGCTTACTTCCCCTTATGTGTCTGTCAGCAGCGGTTTCTTTATTGGGATATGGGGATGTCGCCCCCCTGTTTCTTTGCCAAATTAAATGTTTAATTATACTGTTAATTCCATTTTTTTTTTGCCGCAGTGCACGGCATGACACAGACAAATAAGTTACAGGAGCGGGGAAGCCTCCGCTAAGAGCCTGCCTGCTTGATGATTGGCAGGCCCTGGGCCTCCTTAGGGTGAAGTGCGCATGTCGAGTTGGATAGGTGCCTTGCTCTGACCAGCCCGACATGCGCAGTTTAACCCTCGCCAGCCAGTAGACATGACATACCTTTGGAAGTTCAGCTCGCATAGAGCCAGGTCTTGTGGGAGTGAGACCGATTGTTTACGTCTTACTATATGAAGGGAACGGACGGGTACAGGCATTAAAATACTCCTGCACCATTTACTGCAACCTAGCACCTGGAGGCGATAGGATGCTGTGGGAGGGTAACAGTACTCTTCGGTTGCAAACACCAGGCTCGTAAAGTGCCCTTGCTGACTCGTACTGGCGAGCCCATCATGCTCTACGTGCTGGCACTGCCAATTAAGGATAGAGACGAGTCAGGTACTCTGGTTCTGGAGGCCCACCCACCAGAAGTATACTCTGGCACATCAGAAGTAGGGGCTGATTTACAATAGACTTATTACATCCGGCTATTTTACATAAAAGACATTCTGACATTCCTGATACCTGTTGGACATGTTCATCTTCTGCTGATCTGAAACACTTGCTCTTACATGTCCGCACGTGCACACTTTCTGGAAAAACGTCTGGTCTCAAATCAACTTCATTTTTGGTTCTAGAATCCCTTTCTCAGTTGTGCACTTATTTTTAGGAAGCCTATCACCCGCTTGGGATAATTATGTCCATAATATCAAGATTGTAGATCTGTTGATAGCAGTTGCCTTTCAACAGATCACCAAAAACTGGAAAGATTTTACTAAGCTTTCCTTTCAGGCCTGGTGGTATGCTGTATGCTATAATCATAGGCTAGATACGGCTTTTGTTTATCCTATTCATTTATCTACAAAACGCTTACATTTATGGTCACCTGTTGCAAGACACATTGAGGCTAGTGCTAGACAATCTTTCTCCCAAACTCCCATCCAACAAGAAGTTGCCCAACCTCCGTGACATTCCTCAATTTAGCAACATATTATTCTACATCTGTTCATGTCATTTTTGTATATTTTATTAAGGTTACAGTATTTTAAGAATTATATTACTATTTCTTTTTGTTTGTTCCGGCATTCCACTCCAGTCATGCATACTTGGCATTTTTACTTAAATAAGTTTTATTTAATGTTTATTTGTTCATTCATATGATTATATATTGCTTACTGTATTATTGTATATTTATACTTGGTTTCTTCAATACATTTTTTTTTTTTAATTAGAAGTAGGGGCTGATGTGTTAAGTGCCTAGCTGGGCAGAAATAGTGCCGGGTGCATGCAGTCTGCCTCCTGCACAAACAGGTCAGGATCTGCGGTATGTGCTTTGCACACTTGTGTGGGTGACAGTCACAGGACAAGGCAGGTAGACATACTGGCTAGTGTGTGCACAGATCCCATTGGTGGGTGTGTGCAGCTAGCACAGGCAAACCGTGCACTGCAGGCTTGAGCAGTCTCACAGCCCTGGGCGGGCACTCAGCACTGTTTCACAGCGCAGTACTGATCTGTGCCCAAGCCTCGTGCTCGTGTCTCACTGTGCTCTGTCTGCTGCAAGGCCGGTCTCACAGTCACAGCCAGGTCAGGAGAGGTGAGTGACTTCAGTGGGTGAGTGAGAACAGAGCGCACCGTGGCCGCCTTTTAAAGAGAGTGTGAGGCACAGCGCTTTAGACCCCAGCAGTGTGACCGGACACCGGTGCCCCCCCGCCCCCCCTCAACACACGTGGATGGGAGGTGATTGTTTATTATCTGGTGGAGGGGGCTGTAGAAAACCATCCAACCAGATCTGATTAAATAGTAACTTGCAAACAGCACTCCTTGTTGTCAGCTGCTTTACTCTACTTTGGCCCTTCCAGCCACTGAATATATTTTTGCCTTTGATTCCTTGCTCTCCTAAAAACGATAACGCTCATTAAGGACAGGGTGCGGTTGTGAAGACGAGAAATCATGGAACTTTACTGTTGAAAGTGCACTTGCTTAGTTTAACCCATTTACTTTTCTGAGAATGCGTTTCCAGGGATACAATTGAGAAGTCGAACTAAAAGAGTGCTTGCAGTGTTAATAATAAAGACCCCCATATGCGTTCCATGCAGCGGGGCTCTGAGTGGCACAGAGGCCATATCTTTGAAGGGCTGTAATCTTTCTGGTGTCATTTTAGTTTAATTGGATGCGGAAGCAAATCACTCTAAGCTGCTGACTGTGATGTCACTGAAAGCCCAAAGGGGTAGTCAGCGTGAAACCATAAACAATTAAAAACATGGTTGCACAGTTAAAATTGCAATTAATGAATGTGTTCGAACCTTAGTCGCGTGATATTAAAAACATAAGCACAGCCAGGAAGGTGTTTTACTGTTGTGATTTGTGTTTTTTTCCTCTTTGAAGCAAACAATGTTGTTTACAACGTGACACTTCTAGGCAGCATCTACCTCTTTAGAGAGCCCCAGCGGAGAATTTATTCACGTTTCTCATTTTTTAATGCAAACAGCTCACTGTGTTGTGATGGCATTTGCTACGGTGGCATTAATGATAAATAAGGAAAGCTGTGAGGTACTCAGCATTGTTATCTCAAAGTCTGTTATGAAGTTCTGTGGTTATACTGAATAAACAGCTACCTACATCATTACCATATGAAATCTCTCTTTATTGATGTCAGAACTACACTTTCACAATTGCTTTATTAACATTCTTGCTTTCTCAAATTTGCTTGAAAATGCACCATTTGCCCACTCTTTTTTCAAAGATTTCTTGAGGGGAGAGCTCCCCTCCCCCCATTCTCCCGAACCCACTTTATGACGGTCGGGCTCACTCGCTATGCTCACTTGCCACACGTCACTCAACCCCAACTTTAACGCCTCACCACTTTCAAATGTCACCAACCGCCACTGGTGCCTGTCATTCATAGACACACACTCTCACAGTAAAGAAATGCGTCAAGACTGGCACAACAATAACCTGCTTCTCATATAGCCAGTGACACAGTGCTTCCATTTTAAAGTGCTATAAAAACGTGTTATTATCATCCAGTGCAATGACACTCAATGTACCAACCTCATATGGATGGAAGGATGGGTTAGCATTTCCAGGATTCCAACTTGTGGCCCGCAGATCACTACATATGTTGTCAGAGAGCATTTAACTCACTGAGCCTTTCTGGTGGATGAACACAAGACCCAGAGTGAAGATACTCTGAAGTGAAGGCAGGGCATGGGGCCTGTACCCTACCTCCAAGCAGCTCCCACTGGCCTGCTCTGGTGTCTTTCGAACCGGGTACCATGATTCCAAACTCGCTGACTAAACTTTTCCCTCCCATGGTCACCTCTGAGCCCAACCTCTACCTCCTTCCCTACCATATTGTCTCTTATCCTTTCCTTGTTCCCTTCCTCTTTCTCCCTTACCGGCTTGACACCTTAGGCTGGCAGCTCACGTTGCTCTGACCCTGCATCCTTGGAGATTCCAGAATTCTGTGGATGGCCTCTCCATCCACAAGAATCCTTCCCCAGACCCTTGATCTTGCCCTCTTCTTACCCTCTCTTGTGGTCTCTCTTTTCTATCTCTCCTATCTGGTCAGTGCTTTGAAGCCATCTTGGGGTGGCTTAAAGTGCTATGTAGATAACATAATACAAAGCAACATTACAGAACATAGCAGAGGAACTGCACTTCTAAAAAACTTTAAAAAAAGAAAAGCAAGCAGCAGAAGAAAAACATTCGTTTTTCATAACCATTCCCTCTACTCTGGCTGTTTTTACACCTTCTTCTGAGAAACACTCGGTTTAACAGAGGGGGCCTTCAGTTGTTAATGCCACAGGATTATGACTGAAAGCCCATAATTATCCCAGGCTTCCATCCCTCAACCAGCTCTCCCCCCCCCTGCACGTCGCCCACCACTTTGACCAGCACGTATGTTAATTGCACACTTATCAGCCACTTCACCGAGGCACAGAGCTGCCGCAACAATGGAGCCGCAGTTCCCTGGACCCTGGCGGAATCACACTTCTCACAGCCAGTTATATGGCCTCCTCATCCCACCCTCAAGCAAATGTTAAGCAACTGCAATGTGCCATATTTGTCCCCGCCCTCCATTACAATATTTGAGAGGGCTATTGTAGGCGAACGTTTAAGACACATTAGCTGCTTTTTTTGTTCTTGTTTTGGTGTTTTATATAGCGTGAACTCGACCCGAAGGTATCAGAGTGCTTTAAGTGAGCACCAGTTGCGTTACAGACGGGCACATTTATTTTGTTAGGCACGGGGAGATTAAGTGATTTGCCCAGAATCACAGGCTGTTAAGTGTCCTTGCCGAGACTCGAACCCTGTTCCCCAGCTTTGAGGTCGACCGCTCTAGCCGTTGCCTTGGGGGGACTGATGCCAACCTAATGAAGACAAAAGAGGTGTCCATGCAATCCCCTCCACCTCTGGCGCAATGTTCCTTTCCATTCGGCATCTCTGTTGGCAAAGGCGGCCATCCGGTGGGTGGGACGAGAAATCCACCGACGCTCCAGAAATCAAGGCTTGAGAAAACAAGTCATTAGCACTAGACTGCGTATGAGTTTATAGTTTGAGTTGGGCATGTATAGCACCTAAAAGGGTTTACAAGCACTACATCCAAGTAAGGTATTGTTATACTCAGGAGCGATATCTGTATGTATTGCTTGGCCTGCACATGGGTGTCTCTAGGATCGCTTCAGGATTCACGGTCTACAACGCAGGTCAACGCAAGTAAGAGGCGAGAACACATATGAGTAGGTCTAGCAAGTTCAGCCAGACGCCTTCTTAAACATTTGAGTTTTGACTGATTTCTCAAATTAAAATGGTCTTTAACAGTTTGGGTTATTTTCCCGTGGGTGATTCCAGAGCTTGGCCACCTGGTAGGCTAGAGTCCAGCTATCATGGCCATCTTGGTTATGACGAGACCATTACTCGGCCTATGAGGTCTGTCCGACGTCTTTAGTATTTAGTGAGTAAGTTCATTTGTGCACCAGTAGGGTGTGATTTGAAGGTCTGGGAGAGTGAAGTAGCATTGTGAGCTACCAAACCTTGCCAGTACACATCCAAAGGTGTAGGTGCGAAAGTGATGCGACTGAACTCTGCCAAAAATGACTACAGACTTCCAAGTCCCTAAATGGCCCAAAAAAATGGGGCAATAGTGCCAAGAGAAGGAAGGCTAATATAGCTGCAAACTAAGCATAATTTTTTTTCTATAGGGATGATAGAGTGCTCGGCACTCTTAAAATTTGTAGGGGTGCATTATACTCGATAATCATCTGTACTCACATATATCCTGTTTTGCTGCAATACATGTGATTAGAATGCAGCTTGTATCACTATTTAACGACATTAGAATGAAATCTGTAATGCTGTATATGAGAATGATTAGGATTTTGCACATGTTTAGAGAAACAATGTAGTCATGCATGCGTATTATGAATTATATGCAAAATATAATGTATTCACTTCTGAATAAGTGGTTTATAGAACGACTCGTGAAATGTGTGTGTATTAATGGATGTTCTTAGGTTAGCCATTCTTGTAGGCCTAACTTTCGTTTCTTTAAGGTTTCGTTTCTTCTTGTCTGCGTTCAAGTTATAAGTCAATTAGAATTTATGTGCATGTAGAGAGTTTTTTCTTTCTCATTCCTACTGCAGGTGCATGAATTCGACCTCATTATTAAGATTCAAGAAGAGAGATAGGGAGGAAAGGAATGTCTTTGCAGAGTCTGAACAGATAGAAGGGAGGTTGCTTTTCGTGTTTGGTGAAACCTGGGAACCAAGGTCGTTGGACGAAACCTGAATTAATTGGAGTTCTGGGGAAAAATACCTAAAGGAGGTGTCCATGGAGCAGGTTACCATGTGACCTGTTAGGAGTGTAACTTTGTCTTTTTGTATTAGGATCAGAGACAGATTCGGGGGACTTCTGATTTGGACTGAGGAAAGGGAGAATCTTAGAACCAGCTCCAAAGCTTTACGCTACTTGATCCATTTAACGTGAGTGTGCTTCTTAGGAAGTCTTCACGTTCTGACACCTTTGAGGGGAATCAACTGGGAAGGTAAGTAGGGATGTCACTTTATAAGTAGAGTAGGGACAGATTACTCTTCAAATTCCGAAACATAAATGAAGAGGGATTTTGACGCAGCGTCTTTACCCAGTTGTGTCCTTGTTTTGGAATTCATTATTCTGTGCCTACTGTGCCGAATGAATTATATTCGTAGGCTTGGTTCTGGATTGGTGTTCATGTATCTCTATACTCTTATATCGAGGTGTACTTATGTTCTGCTTTTTTTGGTCTTATAATAAATTTATTAAACTTGAATCAAGAGTCTGTGTTCATTTAGATGCATGGGGAAGGGGAATGTATAATCCGCTAGAAATTCTTTTCTCCCCTCCTCACTTTCTCCGCAGGCAATAAAGACCATCGGCCAGAGGTTCCTTATAAATCTAGAATGTGGAATCCGGCCCCATCAGGGACCTGAGCTAGAACTTGGAAACAAATGGGGTAAGTGGTCTCAGACCCCGAACCACAACTTCTCCAATGCCCATCTCCATATCAGAGGCATGCAAGGTTTTAGAAGTGCCAATGGACGCTTAAACACACAGCAGTGTACAACAGTGCTGTCCTTGTCCTGCATTGCTCCAGGAGGCTTGGGGTTCTGATGGGTTAAACTAAACTTAAACTTCCAGCTTCCGGTAGAGGAGGGTTGCAGGTTCTAGCTTCTTCATGCATTCAGATAATAGCTACGGCCTCAATTTGCCAGACTGACTGTAATGGATTGAGGCATGTCTGCACACAAATTGGGCAGTGCCAACTGTGCTGATCAGTGTCGGTAGGGATGGCACCGTCAAGCAGGGTAACACCCTGAGTACCTACCCTGATGATCTCTCTAGAGTGTTTATTCAGCTCTCTCAATAGGTTTCCTACCTGGGAAAGTGTAGGCAGAGCAGCCTTACTCCTTTACAGGACCAGCTTTGCCACAGTGAAGGGGAGAGGTGCACTCTATAGATGCACGTAAATGAGCACCCTTATGGGCCAGTAAGGCCACCGCATAACACCCATCCTTATACAAGTAGTCAGAAAATGGGTGGACTGGAGGGATCTGTTTATCCTAAACACAGTGTCAGCAGCGTATCCAGGACGTAGCACTAGTTGGGAATCATAACACCCGTCGCTGCACAGGCTGTATATCCTGAGCTGGAATAACACAGTCATTTGCTTCAATAGGGCACAGTGACCCAGTAAATTAGCAATCTCAGACGACAACAACTCCTGCCAAGGAACCAACTAGGCATAGCCTTTCTGCAAGAGTACTTCCAAGCTGCCAGACTGCCCAAAAAAGGCCAATCATGCTCCAGCGCTTGGCAAGAGAGCATCTGATAAGAGCCATTACAGGAGCCAGGTCTTAAGCCTTTGATTGTCTCCTACTGACAAACTCTTGCAATGATGCTCACGGGCTCAAGCATTTTCAGCCATGAAGGGGGTTTGTGGCACATGTTTTTAGTTTGCTGGAGGGGAGCAGCAGACACACATTTCAGATTTAACTTTAAGCTCCAAAAGGCTGCTCAGGTATAAACAGCTATGCTTTGAAAACAAATCTGAACCCTCTGCTGCTGTAAGGGTAGCCCCGAGGAGAAGACCTAGGGGCCCATAAGGAGACAGACGTACCCATAGTTTGCAGGCTTTATCTCTCCGAGAGGACTGGACTGTCATCATGGCACTATCTTCAGCCAGGCTGCCGAGGCTGGGCCTGCTGCCCCCACCATGTATCTCGATTCCACACACATCCAAGGCGGGGATATGAGGGGCTCAAGAGTCTGCCCACTGCACTAGAGAAGGATCCATGGAGGCCAGGGCTGCTTCCGTATTGACCCTCGCTGGCCGGGGCGCACCAGGATGCTTCGACCTGCAGCTCTGGGTAAGGCCCAGACTTCATGGAGACCCTGCGCCTCACCCGAAGCCCTGCTTGGAGAGAGAAGAACTGGCTGCTTTCTCTGCATTGGCCTGTAATGACCAGGTGGTCCAGTGACCTCACGAAAAACATCCCAGAGCAGAGGAGGATCACCATAAGCCGCAGCGAGGCAGGTGGTCTGGGGACCTCACTATTGACCCTATTGGATTGCAAAGGCTGCCTCTCCCTGCTCCTGACAACAGTCATCATTGGGGAAAGAAGGGCAGGAAAAGGTTCCCTCTCCTATCCTCCCCGCTGATTCCCTCAAGCGAGGACCAGCAGAGAGTTGCTGCTGCTGCTATGTCTGCAAGGCCTGGCTAGGCCTCACCAAAAAGAACAGACACATTCCATGAGGGCAGCCCTCTCCAGACAGTGTGTTTCTACACAAACCCTCAGTGTCGACCAGCAGACCACTGATTCACCACTACATCATGCGTTATCCTCACAAACACTCTCTGACCCTACAGCATATCTCCCGGGGCCACGTTCTGCAGGTAAGACAGCTCCCCCATGCCACCCTGAGCCCACAGGGTCAGGCAATGCATTCAAAGTTTGCAAGATGTTAATCTTTCCATCAGACTGACTGCGGCACCAGGTGGCTCTTCCTGGAGGTTCTTGGCTGCAGCACACTGTTTGCTCTCACACCCAGACTGTTGGGTCCACCATGCTTGGGCATCAGCTGCCAGCGTCTGGGCACCATGTCAGCTGCCAGGACCTGCACCCAGAGCCATTCCTCGCTGCCCCATTCTTGCTTGCGATCTGAACATGCCCGTCTCACTAGGCCCTGCTTGTACAGGTTCCAAAAACCCATAAAGCCACATCGGAGGACAGTATTTTTAGAGTCACAGCATCAAGACTTTGGAGTGCACTTGTCGTCTGCTTGAGACAAACCCAATCTCTCCTAGCTTTCAGGATACTTTTAAAAATATATGTTTTTTTTCCTTTTGGCGATTCCTGATATTCTGCTCCAACGTGCTTCTTCCTCCTCGCTTTTCTTTTTTTTGACAGCAACAAGAAACATCATGTGTATGTGCACTTTATAAATATTAATTTATATTGTAATGTATTGTTTTGTATTGCCGCTGTGCAAATGTCTAACTTAGGCGGGAGTCATACGATGGTGGGTGGAACTGGTGTCAATGCAAGCTGTATGCATGTTATCACCCCATGTGCTGCGTCATGTCTCACTATGAGAGATGCCCTGGAGCTCGGGATCCAAAGCACGAGATCCCCAGAGCTGGAATCCATTGGCTTCCTGGTACTATCAGCAAGGTATGTCTGTGTTCTTCATCGTGTGCAAGACTTAATAATATTTCCCCTCTGATAACCTTGAGTTACTCATTCATTGTGCTAGATTTTGTAACTCATTCCCTCTGCAAGACCTTGTTACCCATTGCCTCTGCAAGGCTTATTCCGTCCTGTGTCACACCTGTCCTGCATTTGTTTCTATTAGTGCGACAACACATAGACTTTATTCCTGCTGAGTTGTTGACTACTTATGCCTTCAATAGATCAGGTAGGGAGCAGCCTTAGGAGGGGTTAGGGGACATCTAGATTTACATCACCTGGTACTAGCAGGCACTTCTTTATATGTTCTGTCACACTGCAAAGCACTCGAGTGCCTGTGTCCACCACCCAACAGAACCAAAGACCGTCTTGCTTGTGGCATTCATCGCCAGGTCCCACCCTTGATTAAAGCTATCCCGGTCTAGAAGTGACTGTTAAGATGGGTGGTGCTTGTTTGATACGTCTGATTCTTGCAAGGTGCCATGTTGCATCTCGAGAGGGGGCCCTGATGGGACCCATGCCCCAGACCTGTATGTCCTGCTCCCCCTTGTGCCCCAACACAACAGCTGCTAAATGTACCCGGGGGTTTCACAGCAAAAAAACACTGTACCTTGCCACACACATGGACTAGTTCAACTAACTTTCATTGCAAAGCAGTGTTGTTCACATACAATTTTTAATCTGACTTTGTATATGTGTGTTTATTTATATATAGATAAATATAAATAACCCACACATATAAAGTTAGATGAAAGCATTTTAAGTATATATGTGTATATACACATATATATTTGTCAGTTACACCTCCCACAGTTCCGGCCCATCTCTTACGCCAAACGACGCCGGTGCCATCCACAGGCAGTTGAATCCATAACCTATGCAAGATAAAGAAATCCAATCAGGCACTTTCCTGCGGTGAAAATAGGTGTTTATTATACAATGTAGATGCTTTTCGGCTATTCAGCGTTTCTCAAGTGTAAGCCCAATCCATACAAGGAATAAATAATGCAAACCAATCACCATATGCAGAACATGGAAGAACTTGTAACTATTTTGAATAGTTCCCCGTTTACATTGGTTATGCAAATGTTATTTATGCAAATATTGAGGTTTGGAATAGTATCAATTATGTGAAATTTACATCACCAAGGACTGCGTCTCACCAAAAACCAGAGTAAGGCATGAAGTTTGGAGAGAACTACCCAATCTCCCGGGATGTCTCGTTATTAAGGTGGAAGAACCTAGAGAGACCATCAGCATTAGTGTGGTTTGACATAGGGTCGTGTTCAACTGTAAAGTCCATTCCCTGTAGGGCGATGGACAACCTCAACAGCTTGGGATTTTCACCCCTCATTTGCATGAACCATCTGAGGGGCCTGTGGTATGTCTTACCCCGAAAGTGAGTCTCAAACGGGTATGGTTCCAGCTTCTTCGGAGCTCAGACCACAGCAAAGGCCTCCCTTTCAATAGAACTCCACCTCTGTTCCTGGGAAATAACCTCCTACATATGAAGGCTACAGGCTGGTCTAGCCCTCTTCATTTACCTGTTCCAGGACAGCCCCTATGCCATGCTCTGAAGCATCTGCCTGCACAATAAATTCCTTGGAGAAGTCAGGAGCCTTGAGTACAGGTGCTGTACACATGGCCTCCTTCAGGGTGTCTTAGGCTTTCTGACAGGCATCTGTCCAGATCGTCTTTTTGGGTTGCTTCTTGGAAATCAGCTCAGTTAAGGTGACAACAATGGTGTCATATTCTTTAACAAACCTTTCTGTAATACCAGGAAGGCTCTTGTTGGAAATGGCCCTTTATGCAGAGTTTATGCATGGCCCTTCATGCAAGCTTTTTGCCTTTCTCCTCCTATTTATCTGACCTTTTTTATGGCTTCAGGACTCTGGGCACTTTACCACTGCTAATCAGTGCTAAAGTGCATGTACCCTTTCCTCTAAAACCTGGTACGATTCGCTTACACCTGTTTGGCATATTTAATTTACTTGTAAGTCCCTTGTAAAGTGGGATCCCATATACCAAGAGCCTGTAAATTAAATGCTACTAGTGATCCTGCAGTGCTGCCTGCACCACCAACAGAAGTAGCCTTTCAAACCTGTCTCAGGCCTGACCCTGCAGGGCCTGCAAGCTCAGTTTACTGTCACATTGACTTGGCATTTAAAACTACTTGCCTAGCCTTAAACTCCCCTTTTACTACATATAGGTCACCCCTAAGGTAGGCCCTCGGTAACCCTATATGCAGGGTGCTGTGTACGTAAAGGGTAGGATATCTGCCTTTATTGTGTGGCATGTCCTGGTAGAGACAAACAGCCTATTTTCTTTGTGAGGGCGTGGTAGAGTCAGACAGCCACAACACAGGAAGGGCTGGGTGTGACAAGAGAAGCATCTGCATACTGATAGTCTTCCTGGGCTGGGAGAGAGGGAGAGAGACAGTGAACTTACATTTGTATAGGCTGTGTCCTGCCCTCATACAAAGGGCTTGCTGACTCCCTACTGCACGTCTAGGGCCAGGACTGAGATTGAAAGGGAATGTTGTGCACTTGTAAGGTTTCTTTTAATGTGTCCCCTAGATCAAAGACATTTTGAATATAAGTACAGGTGCTTTGACCCCATTTTTTTTAGTTCACTTAGGGGTCCTGAGGAGAGACTGCATCTACGAGGCGCTACGCAGCCAGGAGGGACTGCCACTTAGTACTGTGCTCTGCTGCGTTGGCCGACTGACTGCAGCGAGGGGGAAGGATCCTGCCTTCTTCAACCTACATATTCCCAAGAAGCTCCAAGGGCTTGTTAAGCTTGCCTATTGTTGTGGAAGATTGAGGGTCATCAAAGTCTTCCATGTGCCCTAATCAAGCCCTGCCTACAGATCCACGTCTGCTGCAGGGCCTTGGCAAATGCTTTATGGGGCCGCCAGATGTGCTTCTACTACCAAGTACTGACTGCTTTGGCCCGATTGACTTGCTGGCCTCTACGAGCCACACAGCCCAAATCTCAGGCTCATTTGCCTTGAAGCGCCACTGCGCAGAAGAGAAGTTGGAGGGTCGGATTACCACAGCAGGAGAGACCACGACACCCAGGGATCACGAGGTGCAGCTGAAGTGGTCCAAGAGGGAGAAGACCTCGCCAGCCCGGCTCCCCCGAGCACGGAAGGCTGCCATAGTGGGAGACTCGCCCCTACAGCACAGCTCAAGGAATGAGGTACAGGGGCTACCTGGAACACAAGTACCGCCTGGGGCATTCCCGAGGGTCCCGTGATTGCATCATAACGCGCTCCCGCACTGCGGAGCCTGGGTGAACCTTGGTTACTTGTGACAATCCTGCAGGGGGGCATTGCATACATTCGGCACTCCAGACCCTTGTTGTAAAGGACACGTTGTGCCGTGCTGGTCGTTGAGGGCACGTTACTCTACTGCTGCTGGAACTGTCAACGTGTTCGGGGGCAACACGCGTCGCCCCACTATACTTTGTGCTTAATCCAAATCACATCCATCAAAGCACCATTGCTGCTAGAACTACCATAAACTCCCATAAAGGGAGCACCTACAATTTTTATGACTCAGGTTTAACTGGCCAGGGGGCCATACCTGCTGTTCTTTGCCGTCTCGCATCTGGACTCACCCTATGTTGTATCTTACCCATGGGAATCAGACCCGAGGAGTTCCTGTATTGTCAGACTGCGCTCCTTGCAGTCAGGCTAATTCACAGACTACATTTGGCTGCTTCAAATGCGGGGGATACCCAGCGAGGCCTCTCTGCTAATCCCCACAGTTTGTGCCTCCCTCCACCCCTGTTACGGGATAAACTGTACCTGGGAGCACTTGAGTAGTGGGGCACTGTTCAACACTTCGGGACGGATCCTCAACAGAGGCCCTGGTGAAGTGTTGCATGAAGGACACCCCTTTTGAGTACCGTATTACATGGCATAGGCACGCAGGTGCCTCTGAGCCCTATGCTTGTTGCCTAGTTCCCCTAAAACCGCTAATAGGAGCACCAGAGCTCTTGCTGCCGATTGTTTATGGGCGTATGGTTACTGATGCGTTTCTGGTGGCATTTCATGATTCCTATATTGCTGATGATATTGTGGGATTTAAGTGTTTACCCACACCATATGTCAAATAATGACTATTGTGTTTTCAGTGCCTCATATGCCAAGTACTTGATGATGTATATCATTTTGGCTTTATACCAGATAACAAGTACCATCTGAGTATTTGCATAATATGCACAGCATTCGCGTTTTTCATGACGTTTTGGTCTATGCGTAATATATTTTAGATATTTTTATATAACCCTGTGTGGAGTCTCTTGTGTGGTGTATTCATTGTGTTACTGGTACGAGTGTGTTGCGCAGACGCTTTGAACATTGCCTCTGTAGATAAGCCTGACTGCTCGGTGCCAAGCTACAAGGTGGTGAGCACAGGTGATCTTTGATGTGTAACTTACTTGGCCTGACTAGAGTGGGAGGGTTCTGCCTGGCTTAGGTCATACCCTAGCCAACCAGAAACCCCATTTCTAACAGCACTCAACTCAATATGTGTCAATACGCTCAATCTTGGCCTGGAGGGGCTGCACCTTTCCCCGCCCACCAGGTGGCCCAGATATATCACAGTTCCTTGCCCCATCTGGCACTTACTGGCCTTGATAGTCTGGTCTGCCTGTTTAAGGCCCTGAAGCACCTCCTGGAGGTGGTACAGGTATTCCTCCCAGCTGGAACTGAAGACAGCAATGTCATCTAGATAGGCAGTACAGAATTCCTCCTTCTTAGCAAGGACCCTGCTCACCTACCTCTGGAAGGTGGCAGGGGCATTCTTTAAAACAAAAGGCCTCACCTGAAACTGGAAGTGGCCCTCTGAGGTCAATAATGCCAACCTCTCATTTCCCCCCTCAGTCAGAGAAATCTGCCATTACCCTGATGTAAGATCAAAAGTACTGAGGAATTTGGCATCACCCAGACTGTTTTATGAACTCATTAGCTCGGGGATGGGGTGAGCGTCAGTCTTGGTGACTGAAATGAGTCCTCTGTAGCCCTCAAAGAACCTGAGTTCTGGGGTGGTGCCCAGTGGGGCGGCCTTGGGTACCAGCACTACTGGGCTGGACATGGGACTGCTGGTGGGCTGCATTACTCCTGTTGCCAACATCTTGGAGACCACCTCCTTGATGCTAGCTCTCACTTTGTCTGACAACCTGTAAATTTTGCATACTGTCTCCAGTATATATGTCTTGGGTACAAAAATGTGTGAGCCCTGGGGTGAGGGAGAAGAGTGAGACAAACTGACCCAATAACTGGTGACAGGCCATCTGATGCTCTGGAGTAAGGTAGGGGGTAAGGTAAGGTTGACACCCTCCACCGATCCACCGTGCTCCTTAGAAGATTGGAGGCCAGGGAGAGGCTCACTCTCCTCTTCCACCCCATCATGTTACCAGAAGCCTGGTGACCTCAGACCTCTCAAAGTGTGGTTTATGTGAAGCACCCTCCGATCTTGCAGAGCTCTGGTATCTCCCGGCTCCATGAGCCACACCTTCTGGCCAAGTTGAAACTCTACCAGTATGGCCATGTGGTCATATCAGAGTTTCATTACTTCTTGGCTGGCTTCAAAATTCTCTTTAGCTTTCTTCCAGAAGTGCTGCACCTGGCTGCAGAGAGCCCGCATGTAGTTGACTACATCCTGAGGGGGTTTCCTGGGAATTTACTCCCACCCCTCTCTGACGAGGCTGAGAGGTCCACTAACATGGTGTCCATAGAGGAACTCAAATGGGCTAAACCCTTCTATAGTACCTCCCTGTAGCGAAATAGCATGCATGGACATAACACTTCCGCCTCATGAGCCTAGGTAGGCCCATAATCATGTCTTTCACGGTCTTGTTGAATCTCTCAAAAAGCCTGTTTGTTTAGTAGAGGTGATAGGGTTTGGAGAACTTGTAGGTTAATCCACACTCATCCCACATGGACTTCATGTACGCAGACATGAAGTTGGTTTCTCTGTCAGACACCACCTCTTTGGGGAACCTCACTTAAGTAAAAATCCCTATCAGGGCCCTGGCCTCTACAGGTGCAGTCACCAACCACAGAGAGGTGGTCTCTGGGTACCTAGTGGGGTCCAAAGATCCAACAATGTCAATGCCTACGCTACAAGGGGACCAGAGGAGATTTCAGCTTTCTCCCTGCTTTCTCGCTGGCCTGGCAGGTGGGACAAGACCTGCAGAAGGTATCTGAAGGATGTCTTTATCTGGGATCAATAGAATAGAGGGTATACGCCTGGCAAAGGTCTTGTACTGCCCAAGATCTCCTGCTAGGGGTTTGTCATGAGCCAGCCCTGTAGGAAGGCCCGGTAACACTGAGGGACCACCAACACACTGGCTGCCCCAGGTCCAGGAATCTTGGGCTCACTATAAATGAGGTCATTCTCCCAATAGATAAGGTGATTTCCAGATGTACCAGCACCTGCCTGCGCCTCAGCTTGCCACCTCAAGCCCTCTAGCAAGGGGCATTCTTTCTGCATTCTGCAGAATTCTTCCCTGGTTGCTCCACCCTTACCTTGCCATCCAGCTTGCTCAGGAAGGTCTCCCAGGGCAGCAATGTCCTCCCCAGTAGGGTCCGCAATGGTCTCCTCAGGCACCCCATCCATCTGTACAGTGGGAGTTTCAGGGGTTGGTTTCTCAAGACTGCTGCCCTTCCCCTTCTTGGCAGCTGCCTGGGCCATTCTTCCAGGCTCTAGGCTTCCTTGACTGCCTTCTTGGGCAGATATGGACTGTGTGGCCATACCAACTCACTCAGGAAATCCTAATATCTCTAGGTGTGGCCTGAGCTCCTCTTCCTTCCAGATAGTGTGTTCTAGGTCATTGCCCAACAGACAATCTACAGGCATGGCAAAGCTTACACCTACTTTCAGAGGGCCTGAGACCCCCTCCACTCAAAGGGAGCACGAGTGTGGTAGATGACAGTTCCAACCCCATCCCCATCAAGTCATCCTCTCAACAGCTATTCCACCTTTGTCCCACTCTGTCTTGAAGTAATACACAAAAATCAACTGTCAACTACAGCTAGTCATGTGATCCAAGATACAGGCTGCAGGTACCAAATGGTTGGGAAAAAGTGGCATTTTCAGAATTGTGACTTAAAATCTGACTATACCATTAAAGAGGGTTTTAAATTAAAATTCTTTAGACACCAAACTCAACTTTTCCACCTGTTCCCAATTGAAAGTTATCACTTATTAAATGTAATAAGGTAAACCCAATGTTATCCTTTGGGAGAGGTAGGACTTAGCAATAGTGAAAAAGCGAATTTAAGAGTTTTGCACTACCAGGACATGTATAAGTGAAAAGTACATGTTAAGCATTTTAAATACACTGCACCCAGGGTGTAGGGCCCAGCCTAAGGGTGACATATGTATTAAAGTAGAAGGTTTAGGCCTGGCAAATGGCTTATTTTGATAGGTCAAATGGCAATTTAAAACTGCACACATAGGCTGCAATGGCAGGCCTGGCACGTTTGAAAGGCTACTTAAGTGGGTGGCATAATAAGTGCTGCAGGCCCACTGGTGGCATTTGATTTACAGGCCCTGGGAACAAGTAGTACCGCTGTATTAGGAACTTACAAGTAAATTAAAAGTGTCATTTGGGTGTAAGCCAACCTTACAGTTTTTTAGGGAGTGAGCACACACATTGCTTAGCAGTGGTAAAGTGTGCAGAGTCCTAAGGCCAACAAAAACGAGATCAGCAAAAATAGAGGAGTAATGCAAAATGTTTGAGGGAGGACTACCCTAAGGCTAACAGGTCTAACATTATAGTATATATCTAACTCTTGTTTGTCAAAAGGAACTCCTTTGATAATATTTTGACGCTACCCCCGCAACCCATGTTTTCCTTATGTAAAATGCATATCCCTCCCATCACGTCACCGGTAAAGCACACTAACATTCCTTAGAATAATGTTTGCATTATCCAAAAAAAAGTAAATAAAACATAAAAAAATCACAACTTGGAAAGAGTGGCGGAAGCACCCATTACGCCATCATTCACCTGCAATGTCAAGGAGGTCTGGGGAGGGATGAGCTCACAGAAGACCTGCTTTAAGCACTTCCATCCCGCCTCCAATCTCTGCATACAATCTGACATGGAACACAGTAATACAACTAAACAAGAGACATACGGTGGAAAAGCCTCATGAGACTCCAGAGGCGGTGGCATTTATCATTAGCTGCACAGCGCCTATCTCTTGTGTCCATATTCAAGAAGTGACATACTTAATTACTGTAATCACTGTAGCTCAGTTGGCTGGCTGCATCTTGTTTACTAAAGCCTAAGAACTATCATTAGTTTTGTAGCTCATATATACATATTTTATTGGCAATGCTCTATGCTTCCCTTCATATAATGAACATATAATTATCCTGGGAAAACGTCTGTGCCTTGAAGTAGGGGAAGGAACATTGGTGCAAAGAATTTTCTGTACTTAGCGCAGGATTATGTGCAGTGTTTGTAATTTGATTTTTATGAAGTGGTATTTTTTAATTGTGTAACACATTTCTGGGGGGCGGAAGAATAGGATTGCTGATCGAGAATCGTATAGAGTACCATTCTGATCAGAAAGGTGCCTTTTATTGACTGTAGAAGCAAATATGCTGAGACGTCAAAAGAGGTGCCTCTCACTGACCATAGAGAGACACATTCCAACCTGAAAATAAGAGATGCCTCTCACTGACCATAGACACACATTCTAACCTGAAAATAAGAGGTGCCTCTCACTGACCATAGACACACATTCTAACCTGAAAAACAGAGGTGCCTTTCACGGACCATAGAGACACACATACTAACCTGAGTGAAGAAGTGCCTCTCACTGACCATAGAGACACACATTCTAACCTGAAAAAAGAGGTGCCTCTCACTGACCATAGAGAGACACATACCAACCTGAGTAAAGAGGTGCCTCTCACTGACCATTGAGACACATTCTAACCTGAAAAAGAGGTGCCCCTCACTGACCATAGAGACACACATTCTAACCTGAAAATATGAGGTGCCTCTTTCTGACCATAGACACACATTCTAATCTGACAGAAGAGATGCCTCTCACTGACCATAGAGAGACACATTCTAACCTGAAAAACCGAGGTGCCTTTCACTGACCATAGAGACACACATTCTAACCTGAAAAAAGAGGTGCCTCTCACTGACCATAGACGCACATTCTAACCTACAAAAAGAGGTTCCTCATGGTATTTCACAACAGAAGTGCCTTCCACGGACCACAGAGGCACAGAGTGGCTTGACAACAGAGGCACCTATTATCAAGACACAACCAGCAATCCACAGATTTCCAATGAAAAACTACCTTTCTATTGTGATGACAGAAGTAAGTCAGACAAGTATAAGATCCAGACTCCCTGCTAGAAAACTTCTAGCTCAAAGCTCCCTTTGAAATGTCTTACATTCCTTATGCAGCAGCTGCAGATGCTGCAAAAACTAAACACAATATAGGTTCTATACGTACTGGTTTTCTTAATGCACATGTGAAAATTGCTGGCTCAAAATTGAAAGGAATGTGTTTTTGAAAATCTCACTACATTTTAAAAATAATTTCAAGAGTGAAACTTTAGCTCCAGCCATGACTTAGAATGATGAAGAGCGCATGCTGAACATAAGCTGAAGCACAAGGATCTAACAATCAAATCCTTTTCAAATCTGAATCATAGACATCAGAAGACACGAAGGATGGCTTCTCTGCAAGAAGCTGCCAGTTAATGTATGCCACTGGAAGCAGGGTCGGACAGGCCTTTTATCTCATCGGGCATTTCCCTGGTGGGCTGGAGCCCTTGGAGGCCTGTTTTTAAGTATCAATTGCAGTTGCTGGGGCCTCTGTCACTTTATTGCAGCAGACACAGTGGTAGAGAGAGGAGGGAAAGAGAGGATGGTGAGAGATCAAAGGGAGAGGGAGAAGAGATAGAGACAGAAATGGGATAAATGGAAAGTGCGGAACAGAAGGGCGGGCACTGAGGGGTGAATAGGGGGGCTGGTTTTGAATTTATTCTAGGGGTGTTTTTGCATCGCAGTGTGGCCCTGCCTGGAAGTTAGTTCTCCTCTGAACGGGCACACTTGCAAGTAGTCAACAAATAGATAATGGTGCATTATAGCAGAGCTCGGCTTGACAGCAGAGGGGGCACTATAATGCGTGACTTGGCATTTAAGTGCGGTGATGCAGAACACCACATTAGTCTAACGCCTGATGCGTGGCACTTGGCAGGACTGGACAAAACGTGCCCAGAAGCCCACGAAGCGGCACAATGGCTACGACCTTTCCTGCAGCATCTAATCTTTGGTACAGGAAGCACTGGCCTTGCCAAGTTGCTTAACCAGCACCCCCCACCCTACCAACTATACCCCAGAAAATTACAGAACAAATGTAAACAGTAAAAAGAGAAACGTAATATATGTGTTATGGGGTGCAGCCTACCTGGTCTGCCGCAGTGGGATCGGTAAGGTGACGCACAGGAAGGGGTCGAAAGTGTTGCTCTGTTTATGGCAGTGAGGACAGGTGAGTGAGGACCTACAACAGAACAACAAAACACCAGCTTAGTCCTGAAATCATTAGCAGAAATAATCTTTTTTAAAAAGACAGTTCAAGTTTGCCAAAAGGATTGCTGCATTTTGGGTCTACAGCATAAACGTTAGATTAATGGGATACAAACACTTCAAACTAACTTTGTTCTTTTCTATATGGCTCCTCATTCACATAACAGCATCTAAGTGCTAAGTTAAAGCCCACTGATATCTGCATGAGACCCAATGTCCTCCATATGATATCTGCAGTATTCATTTAACAGCTTCAAACAAATGTTTTAGAAAGAGACAACAGAAGCAATGTCTATTGTTTGGCCTATACCCAGCTCAAAGTTGCACAGTTTTTGAACACTTGTACTTTGATCTCCACACATATGTACATTCCCACCACCAATGACAGAAACAACCCAGAGTTCTCACGGTAAAATGTGATCGATTGAAAGTAAAGATACTTTGAAGAATAGCAGGCATCTATCAGTTTCTGTCACAGAAATGCAGTGAATGTTTTGACTTGGTACAACGATTTCATACAGCCTTCTTCAGGACGTAATGCATGCACTAGACCGGATTCAACTGGGGATTGTACTAGACAAAATGTGTAATGTAAATAAAATGCCATGCTGTTTTTAGGTTAGATATTACAGGTAAATTTAAATCTAATGTTTCCAGTGTGCAGCAGAAGCATATTTTCAAATACATGTTAATAGCAAAAAATACTGTAGCATGTAACTATGATGTCTAATTATTCAAATAAAATAGTTATTTGAAATAATTACGTTTATGAAATGACTTTGCGTTAACAATTTTGCTAAGCAGCAATCATTTAGTTAGAGAAATATAGAAACAGAATATGCAAGAGATCAACAGAAGTTATGTAAGAAATCTCTAAACACGTAGCAGTAGATTCAGAGGATTTCAAATTGTAGTGATATCTCTATAATTCACTTTCAGTTCGGATATCTAAATTAATTTGTGCTGAAATAAAAATGACTCCTCGATTACGAGTACAACACCAGCGTTCTGAGGCATAGGAAAGCAGTTTTTGATGCACGCCACAATAGAGAACATTGCAGTAGTCAATCCGAGAACTGAACATGGCTGCTAAAACCATGCATGCTGCTGTGCTTGTCTGCCATAGAAGGTATGATCTTTCCAAGCAGAAGTCACACAAAAGTTAGTTCTTGAATTTTGGTCACATCCAGGGGAGTAGCCGGAAAATTATAATACCACCCACTTCGAATAAAAGCTCTTATGGGACTAAGCAAGTGAAGCAAGTCATTGTGACCCTCTCCAGAAGAGGTTGCTTGTCTCTTGTATCACAGCATCTATCCATTTATCCTTTCATCCTTCAATCCACCTGCTGATATCCCCCATTTCACCTGTACATTCTGTCATCTATTCAGTCTTTCCCCCAACATTCAGTCTGTCACTGTTCCGTCCATCCTCCTGCCCATCCATATCCGAACCTATCCATCTATCTTCAAACCTATCAAACATATCCATCCATCCACCCTTTCACTCAGTTATCCATCCTTTCACTTATCCATTCCCTTTCATCCATCCATCCATCCTTTCAATCATTCATCCTTTCACTCATCCATTCACCATTTCACTCATCCATCCACCATTTCACTCATCCATCCACCCTTTCACTCCATCTATCCATCCTCCCTTTCACTCACCCTTCCATCCACCCTTTCACTCAGCCATCCATTTCACTCACCAATCCACCCTTCGCCCTATCCATCCAGTCACCCATCCATCCAGCCATTTACCCTTTCACTCATCCATCCTTTCATTCACTCATGCATCCACCCTTACACGCATCCAAATATCCTTTCACTCATCCATCAACACTTTCATCCAGCCATCCATCTACCCTCCCATTCATTCATCCATCCATCCTTTCACTCATTCATCCTTACATCTGTCCTTTCACTCACACATCCATCCATCCTTTGACCCATCCATCAATCCACCCTTTCAACCTGTCCATCCACCCAGCCTTTCACTCCATACATCCACTCATCCATCCATTTACCCTTTCATCATCATCCATCCTCTCTCTCTCATCCACCCATCCTTTCATCATCCATCCACCTTTTACTCATCCATCCTTTCTCCCTTTCACTCATCCATCCTTACATCAATTCTTTCACTCACTCACTCATCCATCCACCCACCCTTCCACACTTTTACTTTAAGTGTGAGTCTTTATCTGCCGAGTTGCAGTCAGAAGAGGCGCATCAAGAGCCCCACCCCGGCTGTAGCTGCTAAAGCGTGGGGTGGGGGGAGGGGTTGACAACGCCCCTGGTCACATCCATAAGAACCCCTAGATGCTTCACTTTACTAGGAAGTGGAATGGAGTGTTCTTGGAAGACTTTCTCTACATTTAAAACTGAAAAGGCAACTTTGGTTTTTGCAGCCTTCAATTTACGTGACTGCCATTCAACCAATGTGTCATCCCAGCCATGATCCTTTCCTGACAAGGGTTCAAAGAATCTGCAGCCATGGACACCTAGATATTTTGTATCTTTTCCTGGAGTGAATTTGCAACTTGTATATATGCAACTCTAACCACTAGTATCTGTAGCAGACTTTTATACTTACTACCATTCTTATGTGAGTTTAGAGTTTTTCTGTTTGTATCTTTTATGTAACTCGTACTCTGAAGTCCTTATGTAATGTAACTGGTCCTTTTGTAAAGCACTCTGACACCTTCGGGTAAAGTTTGCGCTTTATAAAATTACATTAAATAAATAAATACAGATGTTTCTAGTTAACATACAATTGTCATTCGAAATGAAAATACTTAACAGATAAGAGGCCAGCAGGAGAAGCTGAAAATAACCCGCAAGTTGATTGTAAGTGTCAGTGCAACAGGTTCAGTGGCAAATTGATCCACTTAAAAAGTGTATCTGATCAAGAGAAAATCTTGGAACCCTTGGAGGCTGAGTTCATTACATTTTCCAGCATGCCCAGAAGGTCAGGATTGCATACCATGTCAAAGTCTGCAAGCCGGTCCTAGAGGACGAGAATGCCGCCAGGTTGTGCATCACAGCCCTAAGAAGAGTATGTATGTAGCTGAGTATCAACAGAGAACTATATGCAGCTTAGCTACTAAACCACATACAAAATATGAACTAAGGGCGTCTCAGTGTCTTGGCCTAGACAGATCCCTGAATGAATAGGTACCAAGTAGAGTCAAGGTTCCAAACAGACTGAAATTGGAAATGGTTACATGCTTCAATAACTATCGAAGTGACATTTAAGTTGTACATTACACTAAAGTAGACCGCGAGGGCTGCAACAGTTTCTTCAGGTGTGGCACACCTTCTTCCGCAAAAGCGCTATTGATTAGAGTTTGAGCAATCTGCGCAAAGGTGGCTCGGAGACCATTTAAAATGCTAAAGCAGGTTGCAGCGGAAGTCGATGGGCTTACGAGTGACCAGAGGCACCCTAGTTCTGTCACCAGGCATGGGATGAGGAGCAAACCAGATATTGGAACAATTACACAGTAGTGCATCTGCCAAGGGCCTCTGACGTATTAGTCATGAAGAGTCTTACATTTCTCATATATCTTACAAACCTGTCTAAGAAAAGAACATAGTCACTCTGAAAGAGAGAACGCAGTTTTATGGCTAGAGGTTTGACAGAATCTGCATAATCTAGAATTACTTGAGTGAGCGCCTATCAAAGCCTATTGGCTTTTGGTAATTTGATTTTTGGGGTTTCTAAGTCATGTCCTCAAAGTCAACAATGCTATGAAAATCAACATAGGTGTTTTTTTATATTTTCAGTATCAAACATTCTCTTTGGGAAGGGAAAGCTGTCTTCCCTCTTATTATTATTATTTTAAATAAAGGGACACAGTATCATTTTCCTCTTCCTTCTTCTCCTGCTTTTTCCTTCTCAGAAGTTGACTATTTATATTTTGGTTTTCTCACCCCCTCCTTGTATTTTCTTTAGAGCTGTTGTGCTTCTTCTAGTCCCCTTTTCACTCCGTCAGCGAACTTAAGCCACAAAAATGCATTTTTAGCGTTTTTTACTGCTAAAAGGCAAAATGCAAAGTTTTTCTAACTTACTCTACTGTGTCTAAAACACCCAAACCTTTCGCCTTTTCTGCATACGTATTGTTTACTTTACTGAGAACTAAGTCATCTATCGCGGCCTCAATGCTAAAACGCTTCTGTTTGAAAGGCTAGCCCTTCCCTCAAGGGCACATCACACCAGTAGCACAAGTGAGGTGTAACATTTCTAGTGGTGAGTAGATATGGTCTTTCTTTTCATTAAAGGTACACATATTCAATATATTGGTGCTTTGGGGATGACCGCTCTTGGACATACAGGTCAGTGTACCCAATAACCTCTGTCATGATTTTCTCACAGTAGGGAATAAATGGATAAAACTTCAAGGTCATAATTAACGGCTGGTAAAACCGAGGAATGCACAGTTTATTTAGGATTCTCTAGAAAAGATGATAAAATATGGCGTAGTGAATATACACACAGCTGTCTCTGGTTTCTTTCACTATCTTGAATAACATGCCTAGAGGACCCGACAGACTGACAAGACTTCTTGGGAAAGGTACAGTGTACATCATACCTTTGGCTTCATTTACCCAGAAAAGTTACTTACCCTTTGATTTGGCAGGTGAGAAGCCTTTGTTAACACGAGAGTTAGGTAAGCCCTGTTAGCTCCAACTCCAACACGTAAGCCTTGCCTACACCGCATCATGAAATTATAATTTTACCCAGGACATTTTGCAAAGGGGACAAACTTCACATCTGGTTTTAACTCTCCTGTTTTTCTGCTCCATGGTTTTAAGTTTCACGGTGAAGCAGTGACCAAAAGCACCAGAAGCCTCCTCCCGCTTTGAGGCGAGTGAAATGAACAAGGACCTCAGTGTCAAGCTTGAGCAAAGGACTGCAATGCCATGAGGATCTCACTCCCTCTCTGCTGATGGGCAGGATACATGCACCTCAGTAAGAAAGAATGGGGGAAAAGAGGGAAGGGAGAGACAAGGGTGCCACTCTGCTTCTTTCGGTTGGCCGGCTCAACAGACATATGGATGTTAGTTACAGATCAACGTAGGATTATCAGAAGAGTAACTACAGAGAAGTATCCAAACCAACAATTTAGCACCAAACATTTCTTACAAAACACCTGGGCAGGTTGCCCTTTTGTGAGTCCCACACCAAACATGATACAAGCATGGGACTATGGGATGGCAGTATATCCAGATGACAAAGGACTAAATAAGGTACCAAACAAACTAGAGCTATGTTTAAATCCTGCCAACATGAGGGAACTGGAAAAGTTAGAAAACTAGAATGGTAGAGGATCACAATATGGAAATGGTTGGCTAACCCAGAAGCGAGCACACAAAGGGTTAGCAGTCTAGTTCTTGAGCTTACCTTACATTGCCCGGTCTTCCTCCACCAATGCCCATGAGATCCCACTACATTATGTCAACCAGACGCTTTTGCAAATTCCTAATACTCTAGTGATGGGCAACTGAAGGATTTTGAGAAGGTTTCATTGCAGGTGGAAGCACGGGGCCCTTGGTGATGTAAATTTTTTTAGTTTCCTTCATTTGTGAACTTTCTTAGTTGGGGAGTTTTGATCCCCATCTTCTTATTGGCGAAAACACCAAAACTTGCGGAAGAGCACAATCCTGGAAGACCCGTCACCGAGGCAGCCAATCACAGTTGGGGTGCAACATGCATCTATGTCCTGACCAGTGATCACAGCCAAACAAACCAAAGCACCTTTGTACTTATCAATAATTGCGGGGGGAGAAACATTTGTGGCGATTAATAAGAGCAAAGCCTTGAACAAGAGCATAGACAAGCTCAGGGCCCTTCTAAACCATTCAATTAAATGGCCTACATTATATACACTTTAACAAATGTGTAAGCACAAGTAAATCTATTTTTTTTGTTTGTTTTTACTATGTTGTTGAAAGTGACACATGACTTTCAAGATTTTTATGTGAGAGTTCTTTACGCCCTACTTTTGAAAGCTCAGAGTAAAAATTAGTCAGAGAGTAAGTATGGAGAGGATAAAAACTATTTAATTTTACTTGGATTAAAGAGCACTCACTTAACCAATGAGGGTTTCAGAGCACAGCGGAGCAAAAAAATAAAAATGAAGTATTACCATTGAGTTTAACTGCAGAATAAACAAGCATTGTAAATGCAATAGGTCTCGCCTTTGATTAAGTTAAAGCCATTTGCTTTGCTAATGGTATTGTATAGCAACGCAAATGGCTTTAACTTAATGAAAGGCGAGACCTTTTGCATTTTTAATGCTTGTATTCCCTGAAACGCCCACACAACTGTACAAGCAAAGGGAAGCCTGCGAAAAATGTCTCAGTATAAATCAAATCAAATCAGAGGGCAGATAGAGTGGCCAAAGCGCAGCATACCTGGCAGGGTTAAAAAGCGGCATACCTGGCAGAATAAAATAGTCACAGCTCATAGTTAGCAGCCCGAATAACAAAGTAGGTTCACATAGCGCAGGAACGAGGCACTGAATAGTAAGGGCGTATGGCAGCACGGTATAGACAAAGTGAGGCCAAGCCCCAAGCCAGGCCATGCGGCCGGTAGTAATTGGCCCAACATGTCACACGAGACATGGTAAAGCTGCCGCAGTTCCTGCTCCAAACAAACTAGTATTAAGTAGATAATAAAGAAAAAGAACAGAAGCCACGCACCTTAATGCTCTAGGGTATTATTTTTGAGAACTCCTCCGCTAAAGGTATGTTCGCGTATTGCCAAAATGGAGGGTGCAAACAGGGAGTCACCTCGAGATTCCGACGAATCTTTTCATCCTGAACACCTCATAAATACAAGAGTGGATGAGAAATCCGAGCTATGCAAATCTGTTTGTTTATGCTTATGTACCCTGTGTACTCCTTTTAAAAGGGATTACTGGCTGGCTGTAACGTATGTGTTGAAAGGCGCTTAGCTTGAGTGCGAGCACTGGAGCAAATAGTCGCCGAGATGCGCATTGTTGACGTGCACTTACTCAAAATTTATTTTGAGATTCACATAGCGCCGCGTGTCTCTTCGCCGTTACTTCACAGCGCTGCATGTTTATGGGTTAGGTTCAGTACTTGGTCGATATTGTGCGTTGTACGTATCATTCTTTGCCAAAAACTGCACTGTAGCTGCCTAGCAATGTGAAATATATATAATGAAACTCCTGGCCAGTGCATATGTGCTCCCCAGCTCTGTTAGGGCTATACCAATGCTCCTATGTGCATAGCCACCAAGGCTGTCATGCCATTCATTGTGCTGATATAAACACAAAGAGGCCCCGTTGATTTGCCTGGTTTGAAAATATGCCTGCTTTTTACGTTGGCCTAATGAAAGGTATAATTATGTGCACAAATAGGATGCATTTCAAGGGAACGGGGCAGTAGGCCGAAGCACAAGTGCCGAGATTCAAACCAAAGTAAATAAAGAAAAAAAAATGGCGGATGCACGTTTTGTTTTCTCTTTATTTATTTTGGTTTCAATCACCGCTTACTCAGCGCTTTACCTTAAATATCTTAAGCTAAAGCGGGTGCAGCGAATGGTTCAAAAGTAAAGAAATTGATTAAATAAAAGTTTTTCCAATTTCTTTACTTTTGAAGCAATCGATAGCACCACGCTTTAGCTAAGATGTTACAGATAAAGCGCAAGTGCGGCGATGAAACCAAAATAAATAAAGTGAAAACAAGGCACAAAAACATTAAAGCTCAGTGGTCACAACAACAACAAATAAATAAAGAAAAGAGAAAACAAGGCACAAAAAAAACATTACAGCTCACCGGTCACAACAACGGCGCCTTTACATCGCGCTTTCTCCCCCAAAAAAAGTGCCTAGAGTGTCACGCCGCCAGTGAAGCCTCCAGTCCCGTACTAGTGCACATCTTCTGTCCCTCCGCGTGCACATCGGAATCCGTATTGATTCCAAAATGCCCTCGCATGGCGAGAGCAGCGCTGCTGCTAACGCCAGGCGAGACCTAAAAATAATGTGAAGCAAAAATAATCATGCATACACGTTTTGGTAACATCACTACAGAAAGTGTGGATAAACGTTTATTAATCTATTCTTTTTTGTCGTCTGTAGTTCAGGTAAATTAAAATACACGTTTTTACTTTACTTGACCTCTTTAGAACATAGATGAACTGCAGATGGCAGGTTCGGTTCTTTGGCAAGGAGACCACTTAGCTGCTACCAGCATGGGGTGACAGACTGGTACTAGAAGAAGCATTGGTGACGCAATTGTCAGTGGTTATTAGTGGTGAGAGGCAGAAAATGCCACTTCACAGAGGGTGTCTGAGGTCCTTGCACCAGTGACCCTAGAGAGCACTATTAATGATTCGGTTCTACACATTTGTTTTGCTGCGAACATTGTAACTCATTGCTTCTATTCTAAGAGCTAGTTTGATTTCAGGGTGTATAAGACACGGACTTCTCTTATTTTCCGCTAGCTCCTTGAATATCGCGATATCAGCGATGCGCATAGTTTTTATTAAACATGCATAATCTCATGTAGAATTCCTTGCAGGGTTTGCATGTAGTTCGCTGAGATATTCCATTAACTGCACCTAGGCAGATCACACGGACAACGCTGCCCCTGGATTAGAGGTGTACAGACAAGATGGCGGACTCAGGTGTACAAACGATCTATCCCCCTCGCCCTCTGGGAAGGTGAATGAAGGCGCTGTGAGTAGCAGTGGGGTGGATGCTGGGGCTGGCACAAGGCAGTAGCAAGAAGCGAGAGTGAATGGAACAACCTTAGAGATGGAGATGCTGCAGCCCACTGTAAAGTGTTGGGGCCCAAGGCCCCCATATACTAATAATAAAGAGACAACACACTAGTATGGTATCAGGAACTGGCCCATGGCACATGCACCCAGACCATTTATTGGCAGGGTCACTTGTCTTGTGACACCTGTGATGGATGGGTGTGGGGTGATAGTATAAGCCAGCCCTTGGGGAGTGGCTGGTACAAGAAACACTAGAACAGTGACCAGCCGGTCACTACATCCCTACTATACTTTATTGTAAATGGAACAACAAGTCCAACCGGTGGGAGAGAACAAAACAACAAAACAAAACTTCAGAGTCTATTAGGCTGCTTTCCGGACAGGATGAGTGGACAGGTGCAGCTGGGAGCACCAGTCATCATGGTACACCTCCGCCGTTTTAACCAGACTGCTCTGGGCACATATGGCAGTGTAGATGACCTTTGGATTTCTCGCTTACCAGTTCGAATGGTCACAGTTCACCTCAGCACTGTGGATCCTGTCCCACCTGGACTCAATACAATGTCTATATATACACTGCTGTGAGGGTGCATGTGGAGCAATAGTGAAGTCTGTGGACGATACATTTTCAAAAGACATCCGTGATCCATGAACTGCAAACCTCCCAAGACTGATGACATCCTGGTTACTATTAATCAGTCTTCCTCAGATGCCGCAGCGTTTCCAGCTGCCTGATGGAGGAGCAATTTCCGACATACTTCGCTCACCAGGATCCCCTCTTTTACCAGGATTCCCCTCTCACAGGAGTCTCCTGAGGTCCTCTTCACCAGGCTTCCACAGGACTGTGTGGACTTCGCCGTGTCGCTCCACTGCCGTACTATAGGTTCATGGCGGAATTGCTACGAGTCCCACCTTCAAGTCACTCGCTCTGCCTAGAGGGTAGCTGTTTACAGGTCAGTGTACTCCTGCCCTCTTGACTCTGATGCACCGGCATTAAAAGGACAGTTTTTGAGGTAACCAGCTTCCGACAAGAGACCTTCGTGCTTCCTGGGACTTGCGGGAGAGCTGCTGCAGACATCTGTAGTGTCAAGATTCTGCTCTCACTGGTGCTTCCTGAGGCCCTTGCCCCTGGATCACCATGGTACGGTGTGGATTGGTCGGATCCTCTTTTAGACCCTATGACCCAGGTCATCTCAGGACGTCCGAGCAGGCCCACATTCCAGTCTCAAGTGCGACCCCAAAGGTGCATGGTACAAATGGTCCAGCTTGCTCTGTTCCACAGGCTTCAGGTTTGCTTGGTGTAACCAAAGACGTCTAGACAGTCCGCCTCTCATGGTGCCACGGATGCCTCACTGACCTCTGGGTGTTACATCGGTGTAGTTCTTCACCCAAGATGTCCAACAGCTCCTGAGTTGTTCTTGGAGAGGGACTAGATCTCAACACTCACAGTATGTGGTGTGCCAGGTGTCTACTCCATACCATTCTCTTCTTTATTTCTTAAGTTCTTCCTCTGATTTAAATTTGTGGCCTCATGCCACTTCTACACTTCATCTTCTTCCTCTTCACAACGCGGTCTGGTCCTGTCTCGCCTTACTCTCTTTCGTTTTCTGACCAGGCCTCTCCATGTCACGTGCACTTCACATGAGTCTCCCTGGCCATGTCCTATCTCTAGGACTATGCTTTCTCCTCTTCCAGTGACCAGACCTCTCATCGTGACCTTCTTCATTTCACGACCTCTCCTAGGTCTTCTTCCTTCGACTTCGCGCAAATCTTCTCTCCAACCTCTCACAGGTCATCCTCTCCGACCTCTCACAGGTCATCTTCTCCGACCTCTCACAGGTCATCTTCTCTGACCTCTCACAGGTCATCTTCTCTGACCTCTCACAGGTCATCTTCTTTGACCTCTCACAGGTCATCTTCTTTGACCTCTCTCAGATCATCTTCTCTGACCTCTCTCAGGTCATCTTCTCTGACCTCTCTCAGGTCATCTTCTCTGACCTCTCTCAGGTCATCTTCTCTGACCTCTCTCAGGTTATCTTCTCTGACCTCTCTCAGGTTTTCTTCTCCGACATCTCGTAGGTCTCCTCTTAGACTTCTCACAGGTCTGTCTCCTCTTCGATCTCACAGGTCTGTCTCCTCTTCGACCTCTCACAGGTCTCTTCTCTTGAGGGCGCACTCCTTGCGCCTCAAGGCTATGCCGACGTGGCACTCTTCAGCCTCCTCTTGGGCCAGCTTCGCAGGGTCTATCACACCCTGTAACGACATAGGCCCTCTTCCTCCCAGGGCACTTACTCTCTGGCTCCAGCCAGTACTGTCAGCTTCTCCGACACGGTCTTCAGCACACTTCTGACTTTTGCACCTTCGTCCTCCACTTGTGGGTGCTCCTTCTGCTGGCGCCTTGCTCACTCAGTTCCTCCCCTTGTGGTGGCATCCTTCCTCCACTGGGGTCGCAGTCAGCACTTTCTTCCTGGACGCGGTGGCGATATCCGACTGCAGGGGTCCTCTTGTCCAGACAATGCTGGGGGCTATACAGTCTCTCCTCTGCCCATGACTGTCCTCACCTTATGCTGCCCTTCGCAGGTACACATCTTGTGGGGTTCATAGCATTACGAGTGCGCATTCACTCTCTGTCCCAGTACAATCCCCTTTGTGCTGCTGGTTTTCTCGCCTTCACTGGGGTACATCATCTCACACCCCCTTTCCAGTTCAGTGCTGCCACCAGTTTCAACCCTGTGCCAGGCAGCCTTACTTTACTAGGGGTTCACTGTAGTGGGGCACATAGTCTCTCCTTTTCATTGAGAGCATTTCAATTCACTGTAAGGGCCTTGCAGGCCATCATAACCTTTCCTCCTGGCAGTCCAGCTTTACAGCCCAACCTTGGCCTGTTGGGCTTTCTTTCCCTACTCTCCCCGCCCGGGGTGCTGCATTTATTTTTAGGCAGACGCTGCAGCTGTCTCAATGCTGCAGGCCGTTTCTCTACCTAATGGTCCCTGGATACTGGTGCAGTGACCCAATGTAAATATAAGGACCCCCTGCTACTTATACCTATTCCTAGGGCAGGGAAAATACAATTGTAAATAACAAATTACTAGACAATAAATGTTTTAATTAGCATTATCTAACATAATTGCAACATAGTATTCAAAAAGGCCAAGTGATCAATGTAAAAAAGACTTAATTATACAAATCATCTAAAAATGTACGATACATCCTGCCTGTAATTTTACATGGCTAAAGTTAAAAACACAAAGAAGGACAAAGCGAGTCCTCCTGTTTGTATACATGTATCTCAATGAACAAACTGAATCAAACAGTCATTTCTTGCATAATTCGTGAAAAATGAAATTAAAATAGAAATAATATAACAATTACTTAAGAAAAATATTTTCACATACAATCATGACATTGAAAATCATGAATATCTGAATGTCAGAAATCAATAATATATGAAAAAAAGCACAAAATGACAAGTGTCCAAGTAGAGAGACAATAGAGTGGCTCTGATCATGGATGGATCCTGTTGTGTCGTTTCCACTAGGTAGCGGTGCTGCAATACTTGTGGGTCCCGGCAGCTTTCCCAACTTTGCCGGCCTCGCTGCTATCACCAGGACCAGAGGGAGTTGCAGCACTGCAGCCAACTTCTCTCCCATGCAGCCACACTCATCCAGCAATGCTCTTCTCTATGGGCGGGGTCCTCACACTGCACTGTGCTCTGCAGCAGCCCCCAACCAGGCCCACTCCTGCACAGACTGCGTCTTAATTAAATGATGCAGCGTCTCGAGACACCACCAGTTGGCGCTGGCACCACTTCTTCCATACGCCCCACATGCATCTGTCCAGGGCTGGTGTGCCACTCTGACCTGCCCAGGGGAGGATTATTCCCAATGCCAGATCTCTCATCGTATAGGGATGCCGGTGGCAGGTTCTCCTCCCGACCTCGGCGACTTCCTTGATGCCGTGTGTCACTTCGCCAACACGGGCGCAACCTCTCGCGGCGCCCACTCCAGGGTAAGTGCTCTACTTTCTTCTTTTTTTTTTCTTTTCAACGGCCGCTAAAGCGCCTAACAGCTTTGGGGCCAGAGTGGCCTCATTTCTTTCCCGCTGTCATGCAGCTGGGATGCTGATGGAATTGTTCTCCCCCCATGGCCGCTACTGCCCCTCCTGCGCATTTCTTTGACCAGGCCCTGCCGTGGCAGCTCTTGCGCTTAGCTGCTGCTGCATGCTCACTGGGTAGCTCTTTTTCACCCCATGACAGTACGGTGCACGGCGCCAGGCCCTGCCGTCTTCCAGCGCCACTGCAGACTTCCCAGACCGCCGACTTCTTCTGTGTGAGCCGTCCACTTGCCAGCCACAGTCTCCATTCAGGGGTACCACTCATGTCCAATTCGGCCTTTTCACCGGGCGGCAGTCCTCTCCTGCGACGTGCTGATCTGCCACGCTCCGCACCCCAGACACGATAGGGGCCCCCACGCCTACCCGGCTTCTCTTCCTCTACACTCAATCTGCCCAGAGGGCCACCAGTCACTGTTTACCACCACTGACAGGGGGTGCCCTTAGCACGGGCTATGCTCTCCCCCTTATCCACCAACAAGGCGGCAGCACACGTGGGTTCCGTCGCCAATGTAAAGTGTTGGGGCCCTAGGCCCCCATATACTAAAAATGAAGACACACACAACACTAGTACGGTATCAGGAACTGGTCCATGGCACGTGCGGCCGAACCCTTTTATTGGCAGGATCGCATGTCTTGTGACACCTGTGATGGCTGGGTGTGGGTTACAGAATAAGCCAGCCCTTGAGAGTGGCTGGTACAAGAAACACTAGAACAGTGACCAGCCGGTCACTACACCCACTACCCCCAAGGAGACAGTCCGGAGAGGCGCCAGGAGCACTCTGGTGCCAGATCAGAGAGCCATCTGCGGTATGAAAGTTGAGCACAGTACGTATGTTGGAAGGACAACTGTAATAAAGGTTTTTGCCTCACGGCATTACATGAAACAGGAGTATAAAACATTGGTCCTTAAAGGCCAGAGGCATGCCAATCTTTTAAATGAGTCACCAGCAATGTAAATGATTCTCATTCATATTAATTGGATGTATACCTAAAATTCTGGCATGGCTCCCACCTTCGGGGCTCAACCGTGAGCATCACGGACTTAAAGGAATCAATATAGAGTGGACACTCATTAAAATCTGTGTGCTCATGCCAATGTTTCTGAAGACTTCTTAGAGCAAGGCGTAAGATTGTTACTCCTTTTATAATCTTTAATCAGGCCCACTTCATTAGTGGTTATGTCAGATGTAACAGATGTCTCTCATGGATGTTGAGAAATAACTGACACATTGTGCCCCTATTGGGACTTGTCAAGCAGACTGCTATAACAGGGCGTTGACAAAGCTGGACTCATTCCAAACAATTTAAGTGCAGCAAAAATGCCATTATTTCCTTCATGCCACAGAGCCTACCTGATAACTAAGGCCACACATATCATGCTTGTGTCCAAAAAACCCGTCACAAGGGCTGACTCAACGTTGGAAAGACAAGGTGCTTAATTGACAATTATGCTAATTGAATAGAATGCATTTTTCATCTCCAGACAGCACTTTAGTGCTGTCAAATTATAGACCCATTTCGGATCTCCCTTTCACATGCAAAATCTTCGAGAGGGAGGCCACACACCAGCTCCAAGAATCTGTTCAGCTAAATAACATCTTTCATGACAGACAATCTGGTTCAGAGGAGGAAGGGAAGCAAACACTGCAATTAACTGTATCAGAGCAGATCTGATTTCCTCTCTTGACAAGGACATGCGGGAAAACGTATTTTATTCAACGTATCTGCTGCTTGTGACACTGTGGGCTACAAAATACTCTTGCAACGCTTGGTAAATAAGGGAGGAGTCATTGGAATAGCCCTTCTATAGCGTCAATTAATCATATTTTACCAGAGAGGACAGTTTAGGGAGGACTCCTCCATCTCACAAACAAAAACATCTCCTGTTGTGCTCCGTAGAGCCCGTCTTTATCAAGGTTACTTTTTACATATTCATGAGATCTCAGGCTCAACTTATCTCCAGCTCCCAAAGATCTTTCCAGCTGTAGCAGATGCTGGTCAATTCTGGGTAAGTTGAGTTACTTTTAACTCGGTGCTCTCACGACTGAAACCCTCATAACTGAAGAACCACCAAATAGACTCAAATGACCTGAAGATCCAGACACTGCTCCAGTTCCAATCACAGCCATGAAAAGCTTGGAGTGCGGTCCAAAAGAAACCTTTAGGTTGCTCACCAGTTATTGGCAGTCGTAAGGAATACCAGTCCTTATGTCAAGAAGGATCCTACCTCTCCTTCATTTCAATCACAAAGGTTGAACCTGCCAGTGTTCTGATACTGTCCACACTAGACCATTGTAAAATTGTCGTAGACAAGCCGAAAAAAACATAAAACTAGCTTACGCAGCTGCAAAACCACGCTGCCAGACTGTCAGAAACTGAAAATTCAACATATCACCCCAGATCTCAAAGAGCTACACTGGTTACTAGCAGAACAAAGTTCAGTATACTGTATTCAGTCTGCAAAACAAGGCAAGGACTTCACTTAGTCTACCTTCAGAAGCTGACGCCACGTTACATACCTAATCAAATCAGGAAAACAAGTAATGCAAACCTGATCACACAAAAAAGATTCAACCCGAAACCTCCAGCACGCTAAGAATTTCAGTCTTCGGAGCCCAGTTCAGGAATTCTGTAGGCTCAGATCTGAGGAACCAGCCAAACATGAGATTCAAATGAAGATTCAAGATGAGACTCTACATGAAGGACTTCTGCCAGCTGTCGTCACTCAGATCACTCCCTCACTAGAGGGGCGTGCCCCTCACAAATGCACTCCCAGAGGCTCGGATACTTTCTCCCAAGTCCTTATACAGCAGCACACTGTTTTACTATTGACACATGCTGGTTTGATGCTAGTGTGAAATAAGGTCCTGTTCCACAGCCTGGACTAGAGGAACATGTCATCAGTTTCTCTTCTGGTCTGCCTATAAACCAATGGGTTAGTAACCACCGAAAACCCTTGTGAATTGCAATCTAGAAGCGCCGTGAAAGGGGCATTTGTTCCTAACTGCAAATTGTTGTAATGTACTAATTACCCAATGCACTCTCCCTACAGAGGTTCTCTGCCTGGCTGCTCAGCCTATGATGAGGTCATATAGATTGTTGAGTGTGTTTGTATTGAAGGGAGAATCAGTTGGTGTGGAAGGGCTGAGCAGCGAGGAGGCTGCTCCTGGTGGGGCACTTTTATGGATCAGACTAACATCCTGTAACCTAAGAAGTTCTCAAGAATAAATCTACTACCTTTCCTACAAGACATGCCTGCGCATCATTCTTCGTTTTAACACTGGCGACGATTTTAAAGAACCTACGTGAGCTACCTTGAATGGACTGGTAAACAAGAAACTGAAGAAGCGCATTTGGAAGAAGCAAGCTGGCAGTCCTGAAGCCCCACCAGTGACCAGAACATCGGTCAGCCCCATCGTGGATGTGCCAGTGCTTGCTGAACTTGGGTGAGTGTTCCCCAAATGAGTAACTAGACTAACAGAAGTTCCTGACATTCCTCACCACCTGTGAACGGTCAGCCCTAGCCTGGGCCTACCAGTTCCTGCTGTTATTCCTGTGGAGACTGCTGTCACCCTGCCTTGGATAATCTGTTCCTATTTTCTGCGATGAGTTCCAACTGCTACCCTACCAAGTGTTCCTGTTGCTGTTTTAATGAATAAGAACTGTTACTGTGGAGGATTGGCAGTAACAATTGGTGCTGGGGAATTAGCAGCAGCTGACTGTTTTTTTTGTTGGGAAAACCGACAGACACCCCTAGAGAGCCGTTTCAATGTATGCTGATGAAAATCGACACCCCTGGTGAGCTGTGGCACTGATTTGGAGATGTAGTTGCTGGTGATGCCGCTGAGCCTGTAGCCCGTGTGGGGGTGGAGGTCTCCTGGGTTTGATGTGTTAAATGACTTGAAGCACACTTTTTAACGTTTCATGCGCCACTATGGGACATCTGCTCTAGTATTGTGTGGTGAATTTGGATTTCACGTTGCTTTTCGCTCAGCGCAGTTCAACTGTCATGCTTTCTTTAAAAAAACAGTGCGCGAGCCGAGTTCACGCGCTTAAGACTTACCTTCTTTGATCGTCGCGAGGAGCAGCTCTGTGGCCATTCTGGCGTCTTTCCCTGTTTAGCTGCTTCTATGGCGATCACAGCACTAACGTGCCGAGAGCCACCCGGTGCAGCGTATGCTGTGTGCCGCCATTTTGGGATTGGTGTCACGCAGCGTTTCAGACCTACTTGCTTTCCGGTTTCGCCAACCACGCATCGTTTTCCTGTGCCGATAAAGCTGTGGACATTTCGTCGAGTGGGAACAACAAATTCAGGTACTCTTATTGGTATTTGGCAAAACGGAGATGTGGGCAGCAGTTGGCATACGGAGGTGTAGGCGGCAGTTGGCAATTGAGACACCAGTGGAAGCAAACATAGTCTGCACTGTGCCCGAGTCTGCAACATCAGCAGCACGGAGTTACGCTGAGAAGTGTGGGTTGCAGTATGTGAAAGTCCTCTGTAAATCGGTAGGTTGGCAGAACCTTATAGACCTTGTTTTTCACTCTACTTTCGGCACAGTTGTTGGGAAGCCATCCATGGAGATGTATTTTTCGGACGCTATGCAGAGACACTAACTAGGATGAAATTACTGTGCAACAGCAAATTGGAAAGCGATAGTTACATGCAGCTTTTGAAAAGGTTTTCTCTTCGTGTCAAGGCGTCGGGTGAGAGATCGCTCACCGGTCTGCATGTGTTGTGGTTGTTTCTTAATGCTATTTTGCGCCTATTTTGTGTTTTAATATTTCTGTGACTGTGGTACATTTATGTGATGCAATGCGATGCTATGCGATCTTAGGTCTTTACGCCTTAGTACAAGGTTGTGGGGTTTATTATAACTGCTTAAAGAATTCTGTCTACACTGACGTCTGAGGAAGTTGGTAAATTACTTTTGTTTCGAGTGTGTTTTGGGTTTAAAGGATTCCCTGGATTGTCGTGGGTTTAAGGATACCCATAGTATGTTGCGAGAGTGTCATGACTGGGCGCATCTGTCTTAGATTTTCTGAATTTCATGTTTTGGCCAGTATGTCTCGGGTTCAAGGATACCCTGGATTGTCGTGGGTTTAAGGATACCCATAGTATGTTGTGGAAGTGTCATGACTGTGCGCATCTGTGCTAGATTTTCTAAATTTCATGTTTTGGCCAGTATGTCTCGGGTTCAAGGATACCCTGGATTGTCATGGGTTTAAGGATACCCATAGTATGTTGCGAGAGTGTCATGGGTTTAAGGATACCCTGGATTTGCCTTGGGTTTAAATATACCCATAGAGTGTTTTGAGTGTGTTTCGGGTTTAAGGTTACCCTGGTTTTGCTTTGGGTTTAAGGTTACCCTGAATTTGGTTGGGTTATAATTACCCTGTTTTGGTATGGGTAGAGTTTTTTTTTTTTTTTTCCTCTTCTTTGAGGTAGACCTATCCTGCCACTAGTATTTGCATCTGAGGGTTGTAGATCCCTGTTCTGCCGCACTCTTGTGCCTTAG
The DNA here is from genome assembly GCA_963921515.1 of Calotriton arnoldi. Lineage (NCBI taxonomy): Eukaryota > Metazoa > Chordata > Amphibia > Caudata > Salamandridae > Calotriton > Calotriton arnoldi. The sequence continues at coordinate 684,157 of CAWUFW010008765.1, forward strand.
TTTATGGCGCAATGGATACTCCGTGTGGTGTGGGTATTGTACCCGCAGTGTTGTGTGAGTTATGGTGGATAGCATCCACTGTTTTTAAGAATGTATTTCTTTACCTTCATACATTTTGAATGTTTTCGATCATTATAAGGGGGGAGATGTGTTGTAATGTACTAATTACCCAATGCACTCTCCCTACAGAGGTTCTCTGCCTGGCTGCTCAGCCTATGATGAGGTCATATAGATTGTTGAGTGTGTTTGTATTGAAGGGAGAATCAGTTGGTGTGGAAGGGCTGAGCAGCGAGGAGGCTGCTCCTGGTGGGGCACTTTTATGGATGAGACTAACATCCTGTAACCTAAGAAGTTCTCAAGAATAAATCTACTACCTTTCCTACAAGACATGCCTGCGCATCATTCTTCGTTTTAACACAAATTATCAATGGTTTATGACTGCAAACCATGGAAAAGGTACTGACTCCTCAAAGGAGGTGGTATCATATTAACTAAGGGGAAGCTGGTGATCTGATGTTCCTTGCAGGCCGCCATGACTGGGTTTTTTATCTAATCATAGGGGGTTGCAAATAGTGACATGCCTAATTAATGTTCATTAGGTAAACCATTCCGCGAAACCCTGGGACAGCAGATATTGCCACATAACCTATTGGTCCAAAGGCCGCATCGCAAATATACAAACAGGTGGCAAATAATCTGGTGCACAACCTGCATCCACTATATGCAAACTGTCTGCAAGATTCTTTCAAAGAAATGTGTCTGAGCTAGCTTGATACTATTTAGGACTAATTCTAAAAACATTTTTCACACCTGCTTACATCTAGCAATCCAGCACCCTAAGTCATCAAATCCCTAGTTTTCCTTCACCTGGTATAAATCAGTTGCAAACTGAAGAACCTCGCCCAGGATACCAGCGAAAGCTTTCTAGCCTCACACAAGGCTGTCAGCCAGATGACACAGAGACAGAAGGAAGGACCTCGGAGTGTTCGTGCAGGACCTGCTGCACTGCAAAGAGGACCATGCAAACAAGAGCATGCCATGCTCTCTTACACTCAAAAATATCTTAAGAGCTCAGACAGAAATCCTTGTGTCAAACAGTAACAGGCGCAAGGATGAAACCCCCTCGCAGGGGGACTGATGCTCACAGACACGAAAACTACAACTACTCCAAACTGAAATATAAAATATACCTCAACCAGCACAGCTTTAATTTTTTTCTAGGAGAAACCGATAATGCATGATACTGAGTTGACATAAAATGGAAGGATTTCCTGATGCTTTAGACAACAGAGCTATTCCCCAGGTCTAGGAAGGTTGAGTATTATGTGATGATGCTGGTTAGACTTCACCATGCAATACTATCTATCACAAACCCCAAAGATGGTCCTTGGATTGAATGAATGAAATGAAATTTGTACTTGTAAAGCGCACCCATACCCCCAAAGGGGTGTCCAGGCGCTGTACGCATACCGCTGTGGAACCCTTCCTGGCTTTTCCCTGTGAAATGTCCACACCTGGGCACCCCCAGGGTGAAGCCAGGCATCCCAGCGCTGTTGGGGCCGTTGTGGAGATTAAGCAAGCTATTGCCCAGAGTTGCAGAGTGGGACCCATGATTAGAATAGGCACCGAGGCGAGAATTATCAGGTCCGAGGAATTGAGCCCAATGCCCGCCGAGGCGGGAATTGAACCCTGGTCCCGGGCCAGATCTCTGCATCAGGGTCTGCCGCTCTAACCATTGAGCCACACTTCTCCACTGTTCACAATAATAAATCCTCAGCTCAGTCCTGTAGTGTGGCAAAGAGCAGTCAGGCTTTACTGGAGGAACGTATGCTAAGAATTTCAGAGGACCAACATGGACGATAAGTAATTGATACAACTCAGAAGAAATCCGACCCCAATTTATCAAAATAAAGCAGATTTTTATATTAATTTAGAAACCATATCAAACTTGATTTGAATGTAATTTATAAAGCGCAAACTCCTGCCCGTGGGCGTCTTGGCATATAACCAGAGTTATGCATTTTAGAAGAAAGGATAAATTACAGCAATTCAATACTGCAGAACTTTTGCATTGCGGTCAATGGGAAAAGGAGGTAGTGACAATCGGTCACTTGCAGATCGAGTTGCGTGGAACCCAAGGAGGATAAAGGTGATGCAGGTCCAAGGTCCAAGCCACAACAGTTAGTTCAATCTTACCTGGCCCATGGTGCCCAGGTGCATAGTAATCCTGGCTTGCAGAGTCGTCCTGGCCATCTCCGGTGCTGAATGGGAGTCACAGGAGAGCTGCTTTTACCGCTTGCACTGTGCTGCGGGGGAACAGGATGCAAAATATCAACAAGGGGGCCACTGCTGATGTTGGACGAAAGTTGTATGGAGTTCCCTCTAGATGTAGTGTTAAGGTAAGATGTCAGTTGCTGGACTGGCGGCCAACAAGCTTTGGCAGCAGTAAGCACAGCAGATGGTTACTTCGACATTTGGAGGTCCTGGGGAACATGGTAGCTGCCTGGAACTTCATGGAGGGCAGGACTACAGTTTCACAATGCACTAGACCATCTGGATTTGGGCGGTGCCTCGGAAATGGCCAGCGATTCTTCACATCCAGAGCGTAGTTTTAATTGCAGTTGCCACTAGTCCAGGGAAGTCTGGTGATGCCTTTGGCTCTCAAAGGGGTCCCTCTTGCTGGGGGAACCGAACTTTAGTCCATGACGAGTCGCAGTCGTGCAGTTCCAGGAAGGTTGCCACAGGTGCAGAGTATCACACCTTTGCTTTGTGCAGATCCTGTTGTCGCAGACACGGGTCTCTTCTTTGTCCTCTTGCAAGTCAGATCAGAACTGAGGTTGTGTTGTCAGGGGTGACCCTTAAATCCTAGATTTAGGGGCATTAGGTGTGTGGGTGCAAGTGTCCAATGAGCTACTAGTCCCAGCGGCTAACCCACCCCCTAAAGTGACCACATCTGGGAGTGTAGGTCACTTTTTCTACCCAGAACCCTCTATTCTACCACTTTTAAAAATGGCAGAAGTGTTCCTTAGCTGTACAGACCAGCCTTCTGGGGGTGTACACCTCTTGACTACATAATTTTCTTGCTTGCCCAGGTGCAAATGTGCCTGGGGGCAGGGGGCGACTCTTCCTTCTTTTGGGAGGTAGCTTGGATGCACATCAGAGGCGGTGAAAGATTTGAAGCTCACTGCCTTGATGTGCCACTTCACTAGCAATCCTGTTAGAGAGGGAGGTGTGACCTCCTTTCTGTCCAGGCTATTATTTCTGACTCCTTGTAGAGTTCACACCTCCTGGCAGGAGGTCAGAATTCGGTCTTGGCGACAGCAAGTGCGGGCTGCCAGCCAGAGCACAGAAAAGGCTTGGGCAACCAGGTGGGTAATCTCCAAGGTAGTCATGTGGGTGCATGCCACATCGTCCCTGGCATGAGAATTGTGTCAGGGGTAAGGCAAATTGTTTGATACCAAACATGACATATTTAGGTGGTACCATAATGGAGCTGGTAACCCAGAGATTGACCGACTGGCAGCTTATGTTATCTTATGGACCATCTATCACTTATAGTGCCCTGTAATGGTAAAGGACATATAAGTTTGCACTTACATGTCCTCACCTCTAATATAATGCACCCTGCCTCCTGGGCTGAGGAGGCCTTCCTTAGGGGTGACTGACATATATTGAAGATAGTGCTTGATCTTGCCACACATGGTGAGGGCAAAGCAGAGTTCGAGCAGTTTACACTGCTCCTGCAGTCTGAAATGGCAGGCATGCGGTCAGTAGTTTACTTGGGTTACTCAAGATGGCACAAACAGTGTTTCAGGCCCTGGTGTCCCCTTTAACACCCATGCCCTGGGTACCAATGGTACCATATACTAGGGACTTATAAGAGAGTTAAAGTCCTTGCCAATTGAAGTTACTAATTCCCACATCAGATTTAGGGAGAGAGCACTGGTACTGGGCAGCAGGCTCCAGAGCACTTTCAGAGTCATAACCATCAGCATTGGAGCAAAAAGTGGGGGAGGTGACCATACAAAAAGGGCACTTTCCTACACCAGGTGACACAGTTGTTACAAGATCGATAGACCACACAGCTATCTTACAGGGCACATAGAATATATACTTTTTGGCCTTAGATCCTCATCTCTCTATTCTCACTTGCTGCTGGTGGCAAAAAGAATGGCCTTTAAAAGTCTATGCCTTTGCCAGTGAGCTGCCACCATCACTACCGTTACTGTGTGCTCACTATTCTGGCAACTGGTCACTTTCTGTCCCCCCCTTCCCCCTAGCAGGATACCTTTCAAGGTCACTGCAGCACTCTAAGACTTCCTTATTTCATTCAGTCATTAGATAGAACAATCTATCAAGTGAATCCAAGATTAACACTCAGGCCCAACACGACAGAGTTATCCTACAGGCTCAGCTTACAGGCAGCAGGGTTAATTTTCAACCTATGCAAGACTGAAAATACAAGGGCTTAGATAGCAGAAAACACACATGAACTTTCAAACATCGAGGGCATTAATACCACAGGAAAGTTGTAAAGAGCACGACAAACAAAGTGAGTGCAAGGAGTTCTCCCCAGAGAACATTTAAATGGCGGCAATTAGATCATTTTATTGCACAATTTTCCAATGGTGACAAAAAGTACAAGATTTTATAGGTAGTACTGAAGGGGTACTTGTGAAATTTCCAATACTCCATGATCTTCATAGCAAGCTGCTGATCATAATCACACCTGCACATATAAAAAATTCGTAACAATGCATTTTACAGTGCACTTTCACAAAACATGTCCAAAAATACATGAGCTTTACAGGCAGTTAAAGAGTAATCTGGATGCCCAGTTTAACAGGTACCCACTTCTATGCTGTCTCTACCATCATATGCCCAGGTATCCACCAGCATACGGCAGTCAATTAAAAACAATGTCATTTAATGCCCTAAGAGTTGGGATCCATTCAGGAGTTTCCACTGTGTTGAAGGCCTCTCACGGGTACTATCTCTTGGTCCTTTAAGCCTGGTTTACAGACCTTTCCGGCTGCTCACTCTCTCACAGTTGGACTCCAGAATACGTGAGTGAGGATGCTCAGTTGACAGGCAGCTTATGAGGCATCTATGGGAGGCAAACCTATCCTCCCTCCAGGCACCCCCTTAGCTCTGCTTTGAGTCTGAGTACATTCTTCGGGACCTGCATGAAGCATTCACCATTTGGCTTTAGGCCACCGAGGTGTAATCAAGCAATTACATATGACCACAGCTTCTAAGCAGAAATGTTGATCTCACACTTTAGACGAGGGAGCATATTCCATCTTTAACTCTTGAGGTATCCCTTGAGAGGGATAGATTTTTCTTGTTTTGTGATCTATGCACCTTAATAATTTGCTGAACCATAACCAGTCTATCGTCCAACCAGAAGCCCAGATCTTTGATCGCCTGAGTGGGAGTCGGACACAGACCCAGTGTAAAGTAATACACGTACAGAAATATTACTTTATGAAGATGTATTCATCTACAGCACCACCTACTACAACGTCCTCCTTTTCCCGGCTCATCGCAGCAACTGCCTGGTGACAGCACCATCATTCCAAACTGGAATGTGGAGTGCACACCACGACGCGAGCACCTATAAACACAACGCCCAGTTCCTCCGGCCCAAAGTAGTCCCAGAACTGGGGATGATTGCTCACCAATAGGTCTTGCCTCCATTTAATTTTACGCAGTTATTCCTCATCCAGCTCTCAACCTCCACTAAGCAAGGAGAGATATTAGACGAGGCGAGTTCATCCTTAGCAGAGAATGATACCACAAGAAAAAAATAGCAGGTAATGCGCCACCACTTTGTCTGCTAATGGTCGCACACATATATTGAACAGCGTGGGGCTCAAGGAGGAGCCCTGAGGAACTCCATGAGGTAGCATGTGAAGCGGGGATTCGTAAGGTTTCACGATCACTTGAAATGAGCGATCTTCCAGGTCCAGAAGGATGAGACAGCAGGTCCCACTCATTCCAGATCCAGCCTGGGATGCTCAGTAGCACCTCACAGCACAGTTTCTGTGCTGTGTTCCAGCCGGAATACAGTTTGTGAGGAGTGAAGCAAGCTGTTAATCTCGATAAACGCAGAGAGTTGGTGATTGATGTGCTTTTCAATGATCTCTGCGCAGAGAGGAAGCAGCGAGATTGGACAATAAATAGTCCAGTCAGAAACCTCCAGATTCGTTTTTTAAGTGAGGGTAGTACCATTGCATGTTTCCAAGCCCTTGGAACCAGGCCATGAGACAAGGAAGTATTGAGCAGCTCTACCAAGACAGGGGAGGATGAAGCACTCACCAATCTTAGAATTCCCTGTGGTAGCAGGTCTAAAGGAGAGCCTGACTTAATGGCGTCTAAAAGAGCCAATAAATTGGTGTTATCCAAGGGCTGAAAGGATGCCAGCCTAGATTCTGAAAAAGTGGTAGCTATTGTGGGATCTGCCATCGAGACGGTATTAAAAGAGGCATTAGTATCAGCCACCTTTTTGCAAAAGAAGTCTGCCAGTTCATTGCAGTCAATTTGAAAGAGAGACCGTTGGGGCGATACTGTGGTTGGATCCAGCACAAACTTAATAATCTGAGAAATTTCTTTTGGGAAATTTTGAGATGAGGCAATTGTATCAGAGTAAATAGCAGCACGCGGGGCCCGACAGGCGCTGTGATAAACTTAGTGGCTGGTTTCAGTTTTGCTCTGGTCTTCTATAGAGCAGTGCTTGAGCCAAACGTGTTCTATGCATTTGCTGTTTTCCTTCAAGGCCAAAACAGAATAATTCGCGAGTTAAATCAAATCATTCCACTTCCACTGCATCATCTGTATTGGGAAATAAGGAAAATCAGATCTCCACACATCTGAACCTTAATCTGCACTAGTGCTTGACACCTCACATGAGCAGTGTAGCTGTACAGAGAGTCCGTGATTGGGACATCACTATGCAGGATCCTTTCAAAACTTGTCATTCTTCTGAATGGGCCATTTTCTTTGGAATGACCATGATGGCTACAGGTTCTGGAGACAGACGATTGTACAATCAGTCACACCTTCTTCTGTATGTTCACTTATGTCTTGTTCCTCGCATGTGGGACCCCTGGATTTTGTCCAGAGGTAACCAAGACTGCTCCCAAATCAGCTGTGAATTGCTATTCTTATAACTGCAGAATCTATTTTTATTCATTGCGGCGAGTGCAGAAGTGATCCATGGAACTAAACTACTGTGAGTTACTAGAAGCTTGTAATTAATTTTCACACTTAAGGATTTTCTGTGTGAGTAGACATGAAAATGAGAGCATCCCCAAAGAAATGTTTCCCAATTGATCTGGAAGCACAGTGAAATCTGTGGCTATGTATGAGCTCTGCTGACCTATGCATTGGGTGATAGTCAACCTGGTCAGCACATTTGGAATAGTATCACTTTCAGCCCACAGGAACTGAAATCCACAACCAAATCTTTTGGTGGTTGGGAGTTAAGGTAAGCTAAAAAGTATGCTAACTCAGAGCTATATTGGTGACATGGGAGGAGTCTTAAGGGGGCAGCTCCATTTCCACTAAATTTGATACTTTAGGAGATATCACTGGGATTCTGTGATGATGGCTGGGCTTGAAATGAGGTACCATAAAATGTGACCATGCCCAAGAAATGACTTACATCTGATATGTTTTGGGGGCGCTATTGTTTTCATATCCTCAACCTTCTTGGGATTATCCGCGATACCTGCTACAGATAAGGCATACTGAAAGAGCTCTATCTGAGGCTTCAAAAACTCACATCGCTGTTCAGCAATGACCACTTGTCAGAGAGTACCTGCTGAACTGCATACTGAAAAACGAGATTCTGTAGCTCAGCTGCTTACACTTTGTAGTCCAATATGGACTAACAATGTTGTGATGTAGTGGAGTCATCGAACATCATCAGTTGATTGTAGAATTCCATGTTGAGGTCTAGCTTTGAAAACCATCAGGCCACACTTTAAAGTTTTAACAATGAAGGAGGTGAGGTGTAAATTATAAGCTGCATCACCCCTACCAGGGATGTGCCAAAGACCGCATTTCTCATGTCGAGACATATTCTTCCATGTCGCGTCAGCGTTGTAGTATTATGAATGGGAGAAACACTGCTTTTTTCAATCTCATCAATTCTTTCTACACATGTTTGTGGCCAGAGGTGCATCAGGTCACAGCGCCACTGGCTGCACTGATTGGCCAATATCAGGTATCAACTTTGTGTCATAGTTTTTTATTGGGTATCAAAAAGAAACATGGCAGTGCAACAAGCACACAACATGATACAAGATGAAGGTTATAACGTGATGGATACATCCATACATCAATAGGAGTTGGGTGGGAAGGATCGGGGGGAAATCAGGGGGTGGAAGAGGAGAGGGGAGGAAGAAGGGTGGGGGAGAGCATAACAACGTAGATGGGTACGTCATCAACATGAACATGCAACAACTCGAACTACTTAATATGTGGTAGTACTTGGCTTGTTGCACTGGGCGTCATAAATGGTGCCTTGGGCATTCCACTCTGTGGCAGCTGTGCGATGGCCACATTGGTGAGCGCTCTGGGCGGGAGAAGGGAGGAGGGCACGAATTAGCAAGGATCTCCCAGCTAAGAGGGATGAGAGAGAGAGAGGGGGAAGGGGGATATCAACTTTTTATTTCTCTAGCACACCATGACTAAAAAGGGAGTCTCAAACTCTTATAACATGCCCGCACTGACAGCTGTGTTTATGCTCATGGTTAAATGTATGAGAAGTCTTTCCCGAGTTGTGTAACTGAGAAGTTGGCCCCAGCATCAGGTAGACTCGTACTTAGTTCCATATAATTTGTTGCATGTTGCCCTGGGTAGTACTTTTTGATGGGAAGGATGCCAGGCCTCCATACGCAAGGAGTTTGGTCATGGTTTTGCTCCAACCACTCCATTTACCGACGCTCCTTTATGAATGAGTGCCATCATTCAAAGCTTTGGAGAGGATCCTTCATCTTGGAGAAACGTGCTGTCAATTCATTACTTCTTCATTCAGAAACGTTAACTTGGAGGGAACCGTGGACTGATTGTGGCATATGGAGTGATTTCGTGAGTTGTCAAGTTTAGATTTAAAAAGAGGCCGCGACTCACTTAACTAAAGTAGAATTATTCCTGAGGGTACTCTTTGAATGCGCTCAGTAGCTTTGAGAGAGTCTGTCTTGATATTCTACTGATTCTTGTATCAGAGGGAGCTCTTCTCGGTGTTTCATTTTTTTTTATTTTTTTTTTACTTTAGGGGCAAAAGAGTTCTATTTTTCCCTGATGTGAGAAGTATGTCCATTATAGTGCAGGATTAGAGTGCTTGGAGCCAGACTATTGCAATAAAGGCAATAATATAGTGGATAGTTGGGATTTAAAGGTGGCTTGGCCCGTGTTGTTCCTGTGTAGAACTATCTTTCATCAGAATCAGAAGATAGAGGGATGGACTATGATGTGTGTCTGGGAATGACTTGGTCCAGAGTTGTCCCTTTGACATCAGTTGGTTTAGTGAAATAAAGGAATAACTTTTTCCTAATAAAATGGTTTAACAATTGAAGTGTATTTTGTTTTCCTTTTCTGTGCTCCATAAGGATGTTCGAATTGATTCCTGAATCTAAAATCAAGGATTAGCCAATAGAGGCTTTCAAATGACCTATTACCATCTCCTTCGCCCATCATGCACTGCAGAGCCCTTCACCCACTCCTAACTTTTTAACCATCAGCACCATGCATTGTGGTACTTGTAGTTTTAATTTGCCCACATCTAACATGAGAACTTTTGCCAGCTATGCTTTTCTGAAACCATGGTAGAGTTTTGACAAGCTGAAGCCCAGTGATAAGTAGTTCAATTTTTACATCTACTTAGCTGTGATTTTTTTTTGTTTTTACCTGGTCTCTCGAAATAAAATGAGTGGTAAAAAGTGGCCTCATAAATGGAAAAACTGATAGGTATGTAGGCCCAGACCTAACCTGGCTGCAATGAATACTCCCTGAGCGGGAACAAGTAGGATCTCACAAGGCTGACTCAAGCAAAAGGAATGCACCAGGAAATATGATAGTGCCACCTAACAAAGTGTAGACACATTGCTCGCAGTGAACCCAGAGTGCAGCCTATTGTAATTTTTAGTTACTGTTTTCCAGTATTAATAAGATTACTTATTATTGGCAATTTTTAATTTTATTATAGATGTTATTTTGCTGAAGAGTAAATAATAAGGGTGTAAAACGCTTTTTAGGGATGTTTTAAATACACACCCTTTAGTAAGTAAAATGAGGAATTCCAGCCTATGGGTAAAGGCTGGGTTGCAGATTTTTCTCCAGCTATGTAATGTGTATGTAGTAGTTCTTCCCTCTACAACAAGCTGTACTCGGAGAGCGTGCAGCCTGCTTACGTCATATCCTGCTTGCATTTGATTGATGGAGCGGAAATATGGCATAAGAGGAAGTAGTACTAGCCTGTCCTGCTTAGCCACTCATGCCCTGATTCTCATCAATCAAATGAGAGCAAGAGCAGAAAATGACAGACAAGCTGCACGTGCCATGAATCCTGCCACGGGACACCACCAGTAAGGGACAGTGAGGGCGTGGCAGTGGTGACAACCTGAAAGGGGCTCTCAGTGTTGAGGAGGTCACCAGCAGAAAGGTTCGTCTGGGGTGGAAGGCAGTCAGAGTGTGGGCTAGCACTAGCCGAAAGTCCTCCAATGGTCTGGGATGGGACCTTTTTTGGACTGTTTTGAGAGGATGGTCAGAAAAGTGTAGGTGGGTAGGGGATGAACAAATGGGATAGAGTGGATGACTGCCCGGTGGTGTAAGTACACCACTGCCCTGAATTATATTATTTATACTATGGGTAGGTACGCTCTCTTGCTTAACCTCGCTACTTTGCACATGACTATTTTGTTCTTACAACCTTGGTCAGGTTCTACTTCTATGGAAACCCCGGAACATCATAAAGTAGTGAAGTTTCATACTTTTCCTGCCCTTGTGTGAAAATTAATGTTGCTTCATTAGAGTGAAAATTATCTTTCAATGTAACAGGCAAGTAACTGTTGCACAGCTATAGCCAATCAAACTGGGAAACATTTCTCACTTTGCAAATGGAGAAAATTGGGAACTTTCTAAAATTTGGCAGGTATGAACAAAACTTCACACACTCCTGAAAAAGAACTTTCAAGGTAGTTGCAAAGACTTCAATTATGCAAAATTCACCTGACGATATTTTTTGTTTTTCGCACTTCTTTAAGATAGATGCCAGTCCACTGGTCTTGACCAGATATAAGCATGTGCTTGCTCCTTCAACTCAAATCACACATATGATGAAAAATTAGGGTCCCAGCTAGTAGTTGTGGCTTCACCAACCACGAGCAAAGGCAACTGGGAGGGCTAGGCAGGGCACGAGTCGGGGGTACACGCAGGTACACGGCGTCCACCCACTATTTTCACAGGGTGGACGCCGCCCCCCTGCCAATAAGTTGGGCCCCACAGAAATATGCTGAACTTGTCCCGGTGTAAAGAACCGGGACACGTTCAGCAGCGCCTGCACGTTGTCTGCTTTCCATTTCCAGCAGCAACGTGCAGGCAGCGAGGGGTGTTTTTTTTTTTTTTTGACCTCCAGCCAGTATTTGTATTTAACACTTACGACGAGGATGGGATTTTTTTTTTTTACTACAAAAAGAAGGGAGCCATTTCCTTCCTGGTATTTAGGCCCATGGCTCCTTTACTAAGCCCCGGACATGTCTGCAACCACAAACTGTTGCTAAAATAGAGTGGCCACCTCACTCCATTTCATCATAGATTCTGTTTCCAATCCTTGGCTTTCAACTTAAAAATCATGGTTATCAGGCGTGTTAGTCTAATTAGTACACCATAAACAAAGCAAGACTACTGCCCCCATAATGCATTAGGCTCTCACATAGATACCCAGCACTGGAAACAATGTGCGTTGTGACATGATGGCCAGGCTATTCTAACAGTGCCCTAGGCTGCCCTCTCGGTTTCCCAAACACTGCTTCAGTGTCTCATTTCCTCCTGTACGGGCACTGCTGTACAGGAGGCAGCGGCTGCTGCTTTTTTTCGCATCATTATAGATGTGCCACATTTGCCACATAGTCCATCATCTGCTGCATAATCTGCAGATTAACAACAACAAAATTCTAGCTGAAACAGATCAAAAGTTACTAAAACATAATGCAGCACGTTTGCACCCACGGGCAGGCCATTCACAAAGGTTAACTAGTCATCTTTCAGTTGCTTATTTCTATATTTGTGTGTTGAAATAGTACTGACGAGAAATCTTTGCCCAGACAGTATCACCATGTGTAAAAATAACAAAATTATTAAGTAATGCTGTCAAAAAATGTGCTGCATTATGGCGCGTAATTTGCTTTTCATGGTGCATAATTTAGCCAACCCTGCCACATAATTGGTTGCTCTCCAGCCGCATAATCCCAGTGGCCAAGGTTTATTTCCCACCTAGGCCCTCACATCGAACGGTAAATCCGTGTCTTTGGCACCCCAGCAGCCCAGCGAAAGGCCCAGAGGTTTCCCAGGCTGTCCTCTTACGGCTTCATCGGGCCCCGCAGTTAATAAACTCCCTCCGAGTCCCTCAAGGCGAAGGCCTGTGCTCGCAGCCTGACGGTGATAGATTGCACCCGGGCCCGGCGGTGCTTAAACACCATTTGTTCAGCGATAGAATCGGGTCACGGAACGAAAGAAACCGCCGCTTAGGAAAACCGCTATAGAAGGATTTCGTAGACCTCGAAACTAAAGGAGAATAGAAAAAATATAAAATAAAAAAAGAAAGCTCTTGGGATGTAAAAAAAAAAAAAGAAAAAAAAAAAAACACGGCGCAGGAGCACTTAAGGTGTGAGGGAGGGGAGGCTGGCTTCCTTCTCTTTCGCCCCCTCTGGACGGATCTGACAGACTAATCAGGGACGCTGACGCAGCCCCTCGGAGGACATGGATCTGTACTCACCCTGAATGATTAATACCCGTCTACAGAGCGTTTCTTGTCCAGACAACTCCCAGAGCGACGTTATAAATTACAGTGATGCGGTGTCCGAGCTTTCCCTGCAGCCGCGGTAGTTCAGGTAACTGGCTGCGTTCCTGTCACTCGTGCGGCCTTGTAGCGCTCAAACTCACCTTCACAGCTGGAGACCAGCGTATGCACCTACACGTTTTGTATTATGTCATAGGCTATTTCATATGGTGCATTGCTCGTGAAATGCATTTTTCATTATTACACGATTTGAGCAGATATCAACAGTGACATGCCACATGTATTTTCTGCTCATCTTCCTCGTTTTAACGGATTCTAGTTAATGTAGGCCTAGGCAAAACTTTGCGCCCTATCACTTAATCTTTTACAAATTAAGCACTGCCATTGGTGGCCTATGTGGAGGAATGTAATGTAATAGAAGTAGGCAGGTGGATGTGGGAGGGGGGGGGTACATGCGCATTTGCGTTCTGATCCATGCCCCCACTTGTGCACACTGACGCTGCAGTTAAACCAGCATATCTTTGGGACTGTGTGAGGGAATATTAGTGCCTTCATACAGAGCATTATCAAACCTCCACATGGTCCTAAAACAACATTCTTTGTTTAAGCTACCCTGACAATCGTGGTGTATAGTGGTCAGTGGGTTTGGTTTCCGAGATGTGTACACTCCGGCACTGGTAGTAAAAGTTCATGGTTGACTACACCGCCCAGCTGCAGAGAACCGAGTTAAAGATGGCGGCCTTCGGGGTAATAGATTGAGTTCTACAGAAAAGAACTAAAAAAGTGACTAAGTACGAAGGTACCATTTTGACCGACCCCAGCCACCAGGGGCGGCTCCTCTGCTATGGCGGAGGAGCGTCGTCCCACTGCTTTTAATCAGTGTAAAGAAGAGAAACATAAAATGATAATAACATCAAGTTATTATCATTTTATGCTTCCTGATGTGTCCTGCTGCTTTGCGGTGGGAGGGTGGGCGGGGCTGCTTTGCTCTCCGAGCAGGGCAGGAGAGGAGGGGTTTGTCCAAAGAGCGCAATGACTGTTTGGTCGGCCCTCTCGGGCCACCCAAACCAGTCATGCACACTTCCCTGTTCTCCATGCAGGCTGCACAGCCTGCATGGAGGACATGCCCACCCCTCCAGCCCCTGGCTGAGCGCCGTGTCTTGGCGCTCAGACCAATCACAATCCTGTCATTGCAGCGCTGTGATTGGCTTAGGGGAGGCATCCTGGCTGCCTGCTTCCTGCTGTTGTCGGAGCCAGGAGAAGAGAAGACGCATGACCCGTCGAGCTAAGTTTAGCTTTTTGTTTTGTTAATTATTTCGGCCCCTAGCGCGACACCACCTGCGACCCCCCCCCTACAGCCCCCCTTCGCGAACCACGCAACCCACGAGCCATGCCGGCCACCGCTGCCAACCCCCCCCATCGTATCCGACCCACGCACCATCAGGGTCGGACTGAAACTTTGACTTGGTCCCTGTCAAGCGCAACCAGACGTCCCCGGTTGGTGCTTTATGCTTTTAGACACTAGAAAGCACATTTTTTACTTCATGTTTAAAAAAATCATTTCTCCGATTCCCTACATTGGATTTTTGTCATTGTGGTGTCATTTTAAAGCTAAAAATATTTCCTATTTTTATAAACTGCTGTTGGATTTTTATTGTGTGTTGCATCTTACTTATTTACTGTTTTGGTGATATTAAATGCTTTACACACCTGTCTCCTCAGTTAAGCCTGACTGCTCGTGAGCCAAGCTACCAAGGGTTGAGCAGGGATTAATTTATTGAGACTTGAGTGGACCCTATTTGTGATTGTGACCTTTTTAATAGCTGTAGGTACGTACCTACACCTACTAATAAACCACTTTCCAACACATTGTGCAAAGCTTATACTCAATACAGCAGGACTGAGTTAGTTATAGTGGCAAGCCAATGATTAGGACTATGGGCCTAATTTGTTTATTATCAAATGTTATAATAAGGGCAGTAGGCCTGACATTTATTGTGCAAAGCATATGGTAACATACATACATTTAAGGGTGGATTGTTATTACTATGTAGGAAAGTCTATATAGAGAAGCATTTATATACCTTTGTTAATTTATTACGCCCGTGTGAAATTTAAATTACGCCAGAGTAATTCACGTTATTTCAAGAATTTCACATTTCGCTTGTTACGTGAAATTCCAGAAATTACACAATGTCTGATAATTACATGACATTCGCAGTAAAAGTTTTCTTCGAACACATGGGTATAACATGAATGGCCAGAATGCGAGCAATTGTTACTCAAGTCACTAGTAGTTTTTGCGCTATTTATTTTACCATGAAATACGTCCTTGCATCAAAAATTGACACAAGCACTATCTCACACTAAAATATAGCACTAAATAACGGATTTTGATTTTGCGTAATACATAATTTTGCATAATTTTCCTGAAATTATGGATAATTGTGCAAAGGCAAATTACTCAAATTTTGCACACTCCTGAATGTTATTATCATGTGCCTGGTGGTTACCTTGTTTGAAAGTGAATGCTCAAAACAGTAGGCCTGAGTTGGCCATGGTGATAATCTATAGGCCTGCTGGTGCAACAAGAAAACACCTTCTTCAGGCTTAATAAATGATGTCTACCAGCAGTCTTATCAAAAGCTAGGATTGTCAGATGTTAAGGTGGGGAGCTTGTTCCTCCACTCAATATATCTCTAGGCTCCTCGCAATGATTTAAGGAGCAGGGCTGACATGTGTTCCTGATGCCACCCTTGTCTGTCGGTGGAGAACGGAGAACGCCAGGAGGCTGATTAGTCCCGGCAGCAAACTCCGCAGAAAGCCTGAGGGGCACCGAATAAATTTTATCGAGAGATTCTACATATTGGCTACATTTAACCTGAGGCGAACCATTTGGAAGCTTTAGTTGTGTTTCCTTGCTAAACCAAGACATTACTGCATGGCGATTCTCTGATGTCAGTCCGGATATTAGGAATGACAGGAGTTGGATACCGAAGATCTTGAAGATTTGTGGGAGACTAGTGTACCCTCGAGAGATAGACTGTCCCCTTCTTACTTTTAAGAAAGACAAGGGTGGCATCAGGAACACATGTCAGCCCTGCTCCTTAAATCATTGCGAGGAGCTTAGAGATATATTGAGTGGAGGAACAAGCTCCCCACCTTAACATCCGACAATCCTAGCTTTTGATAAGACTGCTGGGAGACATTTATTAAACCGGAAGAAGGTGGTTGGACCCTTTGATACCACCGAAACGTGTCGCTTTCTGGTCCTTTGTTACCCCACCACTACTTAGGGGTTCCTATGAACAAAAAATCTATGATTTGGTGAACCTGTAATTAACAGTGGTTGGAATTGTTATAATCATGTGTTAATGAAGATTGTGTTGTCTGTTCTTGAATCTGTGTATAACATGCAATGAACTTATATAGATTGTTGTTTTTATTAGTCACAGGAAAGACTGCATATTTTAAACAATTTTTAATGCACTGAACGGATCTATTTAATAAACATTTGTATATTTGTAATTTTTTGGCTTTAACCCTTTTCTCTGATGAATGATTGCTAGTTTGAATGGGGGAGTAAGCAGTATGGTATGCTATTGAGAAATCCCAAAGGGAATTTGTTTGTGACTTAGTGTCATTTGGTGTCCTGTCTCTTTGGTGAGTAGGACCCCTCTCTCTTTTTTTGATATTGACAGAAGATGTGCACCACAATAATCCTTATTAGAATATTGGAATGTGGAGCACCTCATGAAGACAATGGAGTGCTCCGTGCTTCTACGGGCCGGTAAAGGCCCGCAAAGCAACATTCCAAAGTTGTTTTCACAAAGGCCTCTCGGAGCCCGAGGGGATTTAAACCCCCTCGGGCTCCAAGAGGCCTTTGTTTTATTTGTCAGAACATTCTGCCCTCTAGTGGCAGAATGTTCTAATAGCCTTATAGCCCTTCGTAGCTGGGCTATACCGGCTATTAAAGTCCCGCTCCCTTGTTAAAGGCCCTCGCCTTCGGCTCGGGCCTTTAACGCTGGAGCGGGCCTTTAATAGCCGGTATAGCCCGCTACAACGGGCTATAAGGCTATATTAGAACATTGGAATGTTAGGAGCTCCATTGAAAACAATGGAATAGCTCCGGGCTTATAATGGCTGATATAAGCCCGGAGCTCCAACATTCCAATGTTTCCTTGTTCACAGCTGTCGCTGTGAACAAAGGCTTCAGGGAGCCTGAGGGGATTTCAATCCCCTCGCGCTCCCTGAAGCCTTTGCTTTATTTGTTAGAACATTCTGCCCTCTAGTGGCAGAATGTTCTAATAGCCTTATAGCCCTTCGTAGCTGGGCTATACCGGCTATTAAAGTCCCGCTCCCTTGTTAAAGGCACTCGCCTTCGGCTCGGGCCTTTAACGCTGGAGCGGGCCTTTAATAGCCGGTATAGCCCACTACAGCAGGCTATAAGGCTATATTATGCTCTCTTAGAAAGGATCTTCTATTGACAACCGTAATTTTGTACATATTTGTTTTCATTACAGTATACCCAACAGTTGTCTTGTGGGAAAGATTATGCTCAATACAGTAGGCCTGAGTTGGTTATGGGGACAAGCCAACAATAACAATCCAGTTGGTGGGCTTGGGAAATGTTGTGCCAGATGCCATAGATATAGCCTATTTATAATGGATAATTAAGCCCGGCACAATATGCCTGGCTTAATTATTGTGAAAAGCACTTGTTAAGCCAAAAGGCCTCCCACAGTGGATTGTTACCATACTTAGGGGTCGATTCCGATCTCGGCCGGTAGGGCTCCGAATCGGATTCGGCTTTACCGGATCCGATTTGGACGCCCTGTTTCCGACCGAGTAGGACGTGCGTCCGGGCGAACGAGTACGATGCGAACGTACGCGAAATCGCCGACCGACTCGTTTGCGGGACCCAACCGCTCCGACCGACTCGCACGGACACGACTCACACCGCGCAATGGAGACGTTCCCCGGCCGGGTAAGTACGATGCGCGCCGCGAGCAGTCCGACCGACTCGCGCCGTCCGGCTCAAAAGTGCAGTCGGAGCCGCACTTTGGGGGTCGTGTCGGACCCCCCTGTATGCATAGCCGCGCGAGTCGCACACAGGGGGGACCCATGGGTCCCCCCCTACCTGTGCGTGTACGGCGCGACCTGCTTCGACATGTACCTGCTATAGGGGGCGCCCTTGTTCGCCTCGCACCCATTGAGTCAATGGGAGCTTGCGTACGCGTTGTACGACCGGCTCCCATTGACTTCAATGGGAGTCCGACCGAATCGAGTCGGATAGCATGCAAACGCATCGTACTCGTTCGGTCGGACTGCTAGGGTCCGA
This sequence comes from Calotriton arnoldi, assembly GCA_963921515.1. NCBI lineage: Eukaryota > Metazoa > Chordata > Amphibia > Caudata > Salamandridae > Calotriton > Calotriton arnoldi. The sequence goes on from CAWUFW010008765.1 coordinate 702,522, forward strand.
TTCGGTCGGAAATCTCTCCGGGTCCGGCTCGGTCGGAGAGATTTCCTGCCCGAATCGGAATCGGCCCCTTAGTTACAAGCTTTAGGCAAGGTATTTCGTTACTTGTAATTACACAGATTCCAATAGAAGGCAAGGGTTTTTGCATTGGTCATCCACTCTGACAAACCCATGGAGCAGATTTTCGCTGTGATGAATCTTTTTAGCCCCTTTTGAGAGAGATTGTATATTATTTTGCAAACGGTAGTTTTGTAAATATTTGTAATATTATAACTGGATGGTTGCTAGTTCATGCGAACTTCAGTAGGCCTGTATTGGTTATAGTGTCAGACCGATGGTAGAGGCAATAGGCCTCATCTGTTTTCTAGGGAGAAGGTATGTTGTATTTCTTAGATGTCATCTGTTTATAATGAAATGTTATGACAAAGCAAGCAGGCCTGCCTTACTTATTGTGAAAAGCAAGTGTTAAAGGAAATATGATTTTAAGGTTGGATATTGCTATTACACTGTGCAAGTATTTCGTTACATCGAATCTCGCAGATTACTATAGTATGGAAGTGTTTTGGCATTGATGGCCAAACCGACCAACCATGGGATAGAAGATTTGCACTATGGTAATCCTGATTAGGCTCTGTTAGTAGGGATTATATATTGTTTTGACAGCTGTACTTTTGTACATATGTGTAACTTTACTATGTTATACCAGATGCTTGCCCAGTGGGAACATTCCCTGCCAGAATCTTGTAATAAAAAAAATTTAAGTAATACATACATCCATTATACAAATAAGCACAGAGATACGCAGAGGGCCTTTGGGTCAGCTCTCTTCTGACATTGGTCTGTAGGAATGTCTTTTACACTCCACTTCCATCCATAAGTGTACTGCATTGTTTAATGGGACAGTGTTGGACTTGGCCCTTTTTACAGGGTCATCCCTAAACTTTTTGCCTTCCTCCTATATTTTTTCTGACCTGTTGTTGGCTGTTTTATGACTCTGAGCACTTCACCACTGCTGATCAGTGCTAAAGTGCATATGCTCTCCCTATGAATAAATTGTGTTATGTATTAGTGACTCCATGATTGGATGATTGGTTTACTTGTCAGTCCCTAGTACAGTGCACTGAGTGTGCCCAGGGCTTGAAAATCCAATGCTGCTGGTGGGCTTGCAGCACTGGTTGTGCCACCCACAGAAGCAGCTTGTAAAGTGTGTCTCAGGCCTGCCATTGCAGAGCCTGTGTGCAGCCTAGGGCTGCCATGTCGACTTGGTGAGGGCACCCACTTACCAGTCCCTAAACTTTCCCTTTTCTTCATATCAGACACCCCTATGGTAGGCCCAAGGGCAGGGTGCATTGTAAATATAAGGTAGGACATGCCCTGGTGTGTGTGGCATGTCCTAATAGTGAATTACAGCCATTTTCGTTTTTCACTATCGCAAGGCTACCTGTTCCCCATAGGCCAGACTGGGCAGTTTGATTATTACACCTTATAATCCTAACTGACCCAGGGAACATGGTAGAAAAACGAATTTAGTATGCCTGAACTCAGGATGATAAAATACATCTTTTAGTGAAGTTGGTTTTAACATTCTGTGTTTGAAAATACCACTTTTAGAAAGTAGGTATTTTCTTGCCTAACTATCCAAGCCTGCCTCTGCTAGGTTGTGTATTCCTTGTCTGGGTTTGTGAGTGACAGGGGCTGGGGGACTCCAGGAGACAGGGTGAGTCAGCACAGGGCTGAATAGAGAGATCTGCATCCAGAGTGGAGGGAGGAGTTGCACCTGGGTCTGAATAGGGCTGTGCCTGCCTTCCACAATGCTGGCTCCACCTCCTGCCGGGCGGCTGAGCACTCTGCCCCACATTCTGAAAGGAAAGAAGGAGTCCTGTAAACAAAGTGGTCCAGGACTGACCAGAACTGGTTTTGGACTAGGCAAAGGCCTCTCTGCCTTCAGAGAACAAAGAGAAAAGGTGTATAAAAGGGGACCCAGACCCCTAGGAAATTAGATCACTTTTGGGAAACAAGAAGAAACCTTTGCTGAGGAGCGGAACCAAGAAGAAACTGAGGAGAAGACTATCCCTAAGCTAGAGGGATCTGCCTGCAGTGGTTGCCTGACTGCCAAAGAAAGGAGAAGGGAACTTTGTGTGTACTTTCATCAACTTGTGAAGGATCTCCAAGGGCTTGATTTCAGAGCTTGCCTCCTGCTGAAGTCTCAGGGACAACAGACTTCACCCACCAGCTCCCCTGTATTCCCTTGCTGGGAATTTGGACTTTCTGACACACTTGCGTGTCTCTGGGAGCTGGAAGCGCGACTCAAGACGAAGAAGCGTGTCGCCGCAGCCGCTGATTCCCGCATCCCAGGAGAAGATCGTCGACCTCGCATCAGACGCCGTCGCATCGCCAGGGAAGCGTGTCGCAGGGCCTGTCGCGGCTCCAAAGATTCATCGAAATCGCCGCACGGCCGTTGGGAGTGCACGCATCACCCCTTCGTTGTCGCAACATCAAGAAGACGCCACTTTTGTTTCTTTGCACCAGATCTTCAATGCATCACCGTCCTTGCGTGTAAGGGACTACCGCATCACCTTCCCTGCAACACTTTCGTTGCCCTGCGTTACGCATCTTAAGGTACATTGAACTCAAAGTGTCGCATTTCCATTTTAAGAAACTTAAGCTAATTCTACCATCTTTAAAGTACAGTATTGTGGATTATTTTTGTCGTTTATGGTCTTGTGGTAAATCTATATAAAAAAGATACTTATTTTTATAATACAACCTGTGTGGTGTCCATTTGTAGTGTTGTCACTGGATTACTGTATGTGTTCACAAATGCTTTACACACCGTCTCTGAACTAAGCCTGTCTGCTCGTGCCAAGCTACCAAGGGGGTGAGCAGGGGTTATTTCAGGAGTGTACCCCCTTACCCTGACTAGAAGCAAGGGTCCCTATTTGGTCAAAGGTACCTACCTCTGCCAACTAGAGACCCCCAGTTCTAACATTGGTGGTCAGCGGTGAGGATTCTGGACTTGCATTTGTGACTCATGTACAGTGATTGGTGAACACTACCTAGTGAGTGCAGACCAAAACGCAACCACATACTTTTGGTAGATATTCTGTTCTGGGACTTTCTATTTTTGCTAAAAACTGCCATGTTTAATCACCATGGATACAGCAGCATCCAGAGAATCTGTTGATTATGATTGGGGGAGGAGAGTAACTTCCCCAGCGGGTAGCAGGGTTTCTGCCCAAGGTCTGTCCCCAGAGGAGCTGGAGGACAGAGAAAAGAGTAGGATGCATGAGATGGAGCTGACCAAGCTTAAGTTAGAGAGGCAGTTGGAATTTGAATTGCAATCTAGAAAGTTGGCCTTAGAAGAGAAAAGAATGGATCAGGAGCATGAGTTGAGAATGAGGGAGCTTGATTTAAAGCTCGAGAGGCTGGAGGCCATGAGTGTCTTAGCCCAGCAACAAGAAATGTGTGTAGCTCAGAGAGTGAGCTTTGCTGAGTTGGAGGGGGAGTCCAGCTCAGATGGTGGCAGCAAAATTATGTTATCTAGTGCTGAGGGAGTAGCACACACACCCAGAGATGTGGCGCCTGACTTGGAGGGGGTTAATATACACCAGGAGGTTCCAGGATATGAGGTAGCTCTAGTGGTGCGCAGTGTCCCTGAGGTGGATTGGAGAACTGGCACAGGGGTTCATAGTCCTAGAGGTGGGAGGGACACTCTACTGACTCTAGATGAGAGGTGCAGGGAGAGGGGTTCCCCCATGGTTGAAGTCCTGATGTGTGAGTGTGGAGACCGCTCAGAAGAGTGTGGGTTGAGTGACAGAGACAGTCAGATACTGTCTTGCCAATCTCAGGAGAGTGGTGTGGAGTACGTGTGCGAGGCACTGGATGGTGAGGTGAAGGATAGTTTGGTTAACCCTTGTAGGGGGCTGTGTGATCCAATTGTGGGAGAGCATATTGTAAGTCCCTATTTTCTGTGACTGACAGCATTTTATCATTGCATGCAGATCCACCTGAAATGAGTGTATTTCAGTGTCAGGCTGGTTGGCCAGTATTTTAGTTTTACATTTTCTCTTTAATAGTTCCTCATTCATTTTTTTGTTTATCCTCATTTTATTTAAAATTTCCTTACGAGGATACTACAAATACCCAGGCAGTGTTAAGGGATCCGTTAGCTTGCTGCTTATTTCCTCTGCAGTGCACTGTGAGGGCACTTCATCTAAACCAGGAGACAATTATGGAATTCTTTTGTCCAGAGTGTATCATTGATTTACCATTCCAAGACATGCAGCACATTGCTTCTAAATATGGCGGCCTTGCTGAAACATTTAAACAATGAAAGATCTGTTATATGTGCTTCTATGCATTTATGTAAGGATTGTAATGAACCTGAAGTAAGCATGGGTTCTTGAATGAAATACACAAACTTTCACCCATGCACATATTGCTCCACACAGATCCATAACAGGGTTTAACTGGCCACTATTCCACATAATCCATCACTGAAAAATACATGGCTCTACCCTAACCTTCATAGCTACTACCCAATATGACTCCCCGCCAAACAAAAACAAAACACAACCAAACAAACAGACCACTTTGACACCCATCAATGAGAACACCAGGGGCCAGATGTACATAGATTAGGAATAGCGATTTCCAAATAGTTATTTAGGAATCGCTATTCCTTATGTTTGAAATGTTTTGTTTCATACTTGCGATTCCTAATGGGTCGCAAATCGACCTACCTCATGAATATTAGAGAGGTAGGTCGCAGTTTGTTACCCATTAGGAATCACAGCCATCACAGGGATGGCGGCCTGCTGAGGTCAGCAGATCACCATGTCTTTGACTCCATTTTAATAAAGATTTTATTTTTTTGTTGAAATGCAACCTGTTTTCCTTAAAGGAAAACAAGATGTGTTTCACCACTAAAAAATGAAACGTTTTGTTTAATTTTTTTTTAAGAGTAGGCAGTGGTCCATGGGGCCACTGTCTGCTCTTAGAAAATGTTTTTGCAACATTCACAAAGGGAAAGTGGTCCACATAGGGACCACATCTAATTTGACTAATGCATTACCACCAACTTTGAGTTGGTAATAAAGTGCAAATGTTTTGCGACAGCATTTCAGTCACAAAACATTCAAACATTCATACATGCTAATGCGATTTGGTATTTGGAAGGGACACCTTAAACACACCACTTCCAAATACCAAATTGCAAAACCCAAATTGCGATTCAGTAACAACTTAACCAATCACAATTTGGGCTTTGTACATTCCCAAAAGCATTTTTCCAGTCGTAAACAGGCCGATTTGGCCCGTTTGCGACCAGGAAATTGCTTCGTACATATGGCCCCAGAACCCTAAATGGTGTCCAGAGTCTGAAAGTCCTTTGGGACCATGATACAAATAGTCTAGAGTGACCAGGCATCCCGGAATTGTAAGGACAGTCCCGGGTTTATCACTTGTCTTGCAGATTTCACTAAATTCAGTGCATGTCCCTGCTTTTAGGGAAGGTCAATTGATCATACAGGGAGGGAAGCTTTTATGTGTTCCAATGCAGGATTAGTTACTGGACTTTCCAGAAATCAATCAATTTAATAAACACAAATAATTCTCTGTGTAAAAGCTACATATAATTTATTCTATTATGCTTTTTTAGGTCTCGCCTAGCGCAGCGCGCATTCGCTGCTCTAGGAGATGACCTCTTGGAATCACTCCAGCTTTGCAGCAAACTCGTGCGTGTGGCTTTTTTTTTTTGCACACATTGTATTGGCCATTGCGTGTGGCTTTCAAAAATGAAAGCACGCAATTGGCCAAAGGCGGGTGCATGTCCCACCTTTCCCAGTAAATGTTTCCTCCCACGGCCTACAGCTGTCGGGAGCGAGCAGTGGCGCGCAGGGTGCCATCTGTTCTGGGTCATATTACAAAGGTCGCTTTCGCTTTTACTTTCGCGGCCGTGAGGGCGCGCTTGTTAGAACTATGTCACATTATCCTATAGTATACGATTACATAATTATACGATGTTGGCTTTTTCGCCCTGTTATCTGATGATCTGCTTTCGATTTCTCGCTATGCAGAGCTCGCGCCCCCATTGCCTGCTTCATAAGCAGCCATATTAGAAAAGGTATTTGCAGCGAAATCAAGTACCAGTTCTAACAAAAGCCACATGTTTGTTCAATACCTCCAAAGGAAATATATTACTGCAAATGTTTCTACAATTGCTCTGTCCTGCTCGTGTCATACCGTATGCGTTAAACATCTAATGGATTTTATATTTTTAAAATACCACTTCCCCAAATTAATCGATATTACAAACTCAACATTCAGCAGTAAATAAATGCTTGCAAAGCTGTTGCTACGCACTGGAGTGCGCAGACAGCTGTCGTAATTAAGTATCGAAAATAATATAAGATGGATACCTATATTCTCTGAAGGGCGGGTTTGCTAGCCGCGCCCCTTTCCATTCATAGCCGTCCCTTCGGGGCGGGGCCGCCTCCTCCTCGGGAGTGAGTGACTTCACACTCATTTGAAGATTACTTCCCGGCCGTGAGCGGGCACCATGGCGAAGAGCGGCCGGGCGTTAAGGAAAGTGATCACCGGCTTGGTGGAGTGACCAGCTCACGGCAGGGTGACGGCTGTGCGGCGCGCCTCCGTTACCGGGTATTTTGATCTATCTTTGCGTTTATAGATGAGCCTTTGTTAGTAGAAAGTGTCTGGTGTATTTATACTGACACCTCCTTGTCTCGTGACTGTAAGAGAGCCCCTCACTGTGCGTGAGATTGCAGTGTCCAAGCAGGTTTTAATGCAGGCCCGGATGTATTTCATGTTGGTAGGAGACGCTTTACTGTCTGAGTATAGATTTGGTGTAGGTGCTCTCTTGACTGGGGGAGGGTGCACACCGCATATGAATCGATAGTTGCGCTCCTCACAGACCGGTGTACTTTATGTGGGTGTGTGGTGGGTAAAGAGTCTTGCTTTAATTGGAGGCACGGGTGACTGAAACCTTTTAACTTGAGCCGGGAGGGGGCTGGTAAGGAATAATGGCCATGAATATTCTAAGGCATAGCATTTCACAGGTCATTTTGTCATGTTACCAGAGATTTGCGACCCGCTGCATTGACCGTACACACTGGCAGAGCTAGGGGCTCGGATAACAATCTTAACCCTCAAGTCTTGATGTATCCTTTACCTACTAGCGACGGCTTTCAGTATCACTAGGCATATCGGCGGGGTCAGTGCTGTTAATATTTCTTCTATATTTTTGGTTGTGTATCTAGCTGGTGGGTTTTACGTGGCTTTTGAAGGAATGGTATGTGTGTTGCCCGGCGCGCGGTATGTTAAGGGCGACCAGGACCAGATGACTCCATGTCACTGGTTCGCAACTTATCGAGTTCTGGGTTTTGAGTTAACATATCAGTGCTTTCATTTTAATTGAGCCAGTTGGACCAACACACCTGACGACAATGATGGGTAAAAGCAAAGTCCATCAATAGTCAAGTGGTGTCCCTGTGATATGGAACCATCTGGTCACTCTGGGTATGCGCATGGATAGCTGTGATTAGTGTGTTCCTGCCCTCACACAGTCCTCTTAAATCTACCTAGCTGTGCGGTGTTGCTGTAGTATGTTGTGTGTTGTCTGTGGAAAGGGATATTTTCTTTTGAAGAAAGAAGTACTGCTGTTCCCTATCTGAATTCCTTTAGAGGTTGTGATAGATTACTTGTGATTCAGTGATACCTAGCTATATGGTATATTGCATCTGAGTTCGATATGTATTCAGTGTTATGTTTAATGTGTTCTGTTGGTGGTGTTTGCTGCCTAAAAGAACAGTTGTGCCAGCCTCAACTTAAAAGTAACAGTAACAACCTTAACATCTTCATGGCTTGTACACACAGGTGCAGGTGCTGTAATTGTGCAGTTGTATTCCATTTATGCCACTGTTTCCCAAAATGTGAGTCGCGGACCACTGGTGGGTCGCAAGCTGGCTTTTGTTGGTTAGCAAAAGTCCAAGCATAAAATAAAGAGGTATTAAAATTTGGTATTTCTCTTGTCGCATATGCAATGCAATAGGTCTCGCATTGACAATAGTTTGAGTTTTTGACATTGTAAATGACGTTTTTTTTCTTTTTTTCTTTTTTAAAACATAAATAAAAGGCATTGTTATTTACAATGGCAATAGTTTAAAGTCTTGTAAATGCCAGCCCTATTGCATTACATTTACACGAGTTTGAGCTATTGTAAATGATAATGTCTTTTATTAATGTTATTGGTTTTAAACCACATAAATATAATGCATTTACAATGCCAATAGCATAAACTCATGTAAATGCGAGACTTCTTTCATTTGCAAGATATTGAGAGCTATTGTGATTGTAATGACAATGCTTTTAATGTATGTGTTTTGAAAACCTGCAAGGTGTGCATAAATATGCATTTTGTAATTATAGTTGTTGCTTAAGAGAAGCAAAGCTGGCAGTGACTGCCCCTTTTGTAGTGGCAGCCTTTCTTTTCTTTAGGAAGGACACCAAGTAGTAAGTGCGTGGTTATATAGATTGCAGGTTTTAAAATTTTATAAATAAAAGGCATTGTTATTTTGAATGCCAGTAGCTTAAACTCGTGTAAATGCGAGACCTATTGCATTGCAAATGCTTGTTCTGTGTTGGTAGGGGGCAGTGGTTTATGTGATTCTGTGCCCCTTGGTCAATGGGAAGGAAATTGTAATCCTACTTTGTTTGTGAAATGTCACGGTTTTTTGTTTTCGAAATCGGGTCACCCTAAAATAGTCGGAATGTGCCTCACAAATGCATTCAGCATAACACAATTAGTCAGAATTACCTCACACAAACAGGCCCATTATCTGAGATGTGGTTTTGTTTTCTATTAAACAGTGAACAAAAAGCAAGCATTAAAAAAAAAAAAAAACTCCAGTCTCAGAAACAGGTACTCGCTGTCGGCTTGCCCCCAAGGGACAAGTGGGAATAAGAAGACTGAGATGTGCACCCCTCCCAAAGGCCCCCCTCAGACTGTTCTGGAGCCCAGCCAGCTTGGAGTGAGAGCAGACGCGCTCCGCTGTCCCAGGAGACCTGAATTAATGGCTGTTCATGGGCAGCGCGAGCCCTGCTAGGCTTGAGTGAGTCCAGATTGATTATTAATTTATAATCACACGAACAGAGGCAGCAGAAATCTTTAAGTCTTGTCAGCAATTCACTTAGGACGCAACCCAACAAAAGGAGTGAATTAACTGAGCTACCCCTAAGGAGTCTCCCCACCACTCACACCGTTCTAATGTCCTGTCAATCACCACAACCCCTTCCCACCCAACGCCAGGAAGGAGACATCTTAAACAACAAATTGTAATTGTAATTGCATTTATATAGCGCTTACTACCCCTGACGAGGCGTCAAAGCGCTTCTTCGGCGAGTAGCGGGCAACTCCGGAACCCAAAGAGGATTAGTGGTGAATTAGTATAGGGAGATATAAAATTAATTTGAGTGGTGGGGATGTGAGTTTGTTATTTGGATTGAAAAAGGAAAGTGGAAGGATAGAAGAGGGAAGGATTTGCATTTATATAGTGATTGCTAACCCTGATGAAGTGTCGGAGCGCTTTTCGGCGGGTAGCATACTACTCCGGAACCCAAGCAGGATTAGTGGGGAATTAGTATAGGGAAATATGACATTAATTTGAGCTGTGAGCATTGTATGAGAAAGCCACCCTCCCAGCGAGTTCCGATTACTTTTGGCTAGTGATATGGGCTCTCCTAATGCAGCATTATGTTAATTATTACTGCTCACAGCCCCAGTTTATGAGCCCGAGTCCTAGGTGAGGGGCACACGAGGTACAATAACTTGAGTGGCTGCAAGGTAATGAAAGTACCTGTTGCGTCAACACCACTGGCTCTCCTTGTCTGCTATGAAACTTGATGCAGTGAGATCAGGGCTACTGGCAAAGTAATATCACTGCATCATTCTGTGGTAGAGAACTGTGGTAGAGAAGTGTGAAAACTTTTAAAGGATGTCCCTGTCACACAGCACAATCACACTTCAATGGTACACTGTAGGTGGGATATAAGATGAGGTCCATGCAAGACGTATACTTTGGGAGTTCAGCATTCTTCAGTAAGCCTCTGCATTATAGGGGAGGATGCTCTTGGCCACTTCTTTCAACTTGCTTTCTTTCCCTCCTTTGTGCACTCCCTTAAGTGGAATGAAGAAGATGGCGGGGGCCTCTAAAAGGGGTGTGGCCAAAGAACGGATAACTAAGAATCTTTTCCAGTAGGCATGGCCTATGCAAGTAAGGGTGTGGCTTAAAACGTGTAAACTAAAGTCCTGTGCTTCACAGTGCATGACACCTGACCAGTATGGGGGTGCATCACTGTGCGTTTTCTGTTATTGCACCCAGCCATATCACACAGTTTATCTAAAACAAGTCAGACCTATTGGCTTTCCCAGTGCTTGTTGGCAGTATCCAATAACAATAATGACTTTGCTGTAAATAATTAGATTTGAAAATATTTCAATTTTGAAAAAATTAGACTATGAATTAAACATTACTAAGGATAGTGAACGAGATAGTGACCTTCCGAGTGTCTCAGACTTCCCATTCTCCCCGTCACACCACTTTCCTCTGCAATCTCAGTCTATTAGAGGCTTATACCCGTGCTCTCCTCATATCTTTCTAAAAAAAAAAAAAACATCTGCATATCTCACACGCCATCTCTTTCTCTTTTGACTCTCCTGCACATACTTCCTTTCACCTCCTCCGCTTCACCATTCCCCACACACAAACACTGCCTTTCCTTATCCATGGGCTTTCTTTCTCTCTATTTCAACATCTGTGGATCTCCTTCACCCACTTTCTCTTAGAATCAAAATTACAATTGGCACAAATGTGACCATGGCACTGACCCCCCTGCTGAGAAGCCAAGGATTGGATGAGCATGGAGTCTGAATAGCTTCATGAATCGCTGATAGGCGCTGTGAGGCACTTGCACTGCCTTTAGACTATGCTCTACAGCTCTCAATTGTGTCCCATCAGAAACACTCACAGACAACATGAACTCACCCAAACACCTGGAGGCAACTCCGTTTACAGTATGCATTACACAGAGTCATATGCTGCATGAAAAAAACTACAGACACACATCTGGAAAAAGCAAATACTCTTAAGGAATGGAAGATTAAGTAAAACATGTGAAACGTAAACCGGAACTGCAATGTTGACATGGAATCCCTTAACGGTTTTTAATGTCATTATTGAAAAATCGATCCCTGCTTTTGCCTGAAAAGTTAAGGATGTGAATAGAGGTCTGACAGAGAGCCATTTCAAAGTCAGTCTGAGAGCAGGCCCACTTGAAGCCCTGCCTTTGTGGTTAATTATAGCTGATGGATAGCTTTTGACAGCAGCCTAAATGTAGCATCAGCCATGCTTGAACCTAAGGGCCTGTTCAATACTCTCAAACTGCATTCTGAGCAATGGGATTGGCTGCACCTCTGTCTAGCCATTCCAATGTGTGTGTTGATGAAGTGGAGCCTCCATCATTCTTTCACATGGTTTTCTCAATTAGATCCTTCTGGTTGGTGGAATTGGTGGTAGATCCTCACCAATAGCAGCGGATATTAAATAAGAAATGGTGTCAGGTAGTTGCATAACCTGTAGTCCGACTCACCATTTAAAAGCCTCACAGTTACCGGTTGCCCTAATTGTGCGATAGGTGGGGTGTGGGTATGTTTCCTTGTACTTCGGAGTTATAGATTCTCTTGTAGTTCTCAGACCAGCATACCAATGCTGTGAAGAGATCAGAAGTGTGAGTTTTCATCTATGAAGAATCCACAGTGTGGCAGTACATTGGACCAATCCAGATAGGCACATCAAAGTGCCTGGACTTCCAAACCGTCCTTAAAATCAGTGATCGAGGTGCATAAAGAAAAATATGGGAACTACGATGTGGAGTACAATGCGGGTGGGGTCAGTGGCTGGGGTCCAGGGTCAGATACATAAATGAAAAGAACAAAATATTTTGTAACTATTCTGTTGGTCTTTCATCTTCAGTTAACTGCAAATAAAATATGACACATACGCCTTAAAAGAAAAAAGAAACACAAACGAATCTGTGCGGAAAGCACTGTTCTGCAGAAGGCTAACGCGGTTAACACTTCAGATGCCATGTTCACAACATGAAAGTCACTGATTTGAATCCTGGTTGGTGCACTGGGGAATAGTGACAATATTTATAGTACAATGAGTTTGCAGCCTGTCACAGAAAGTACTGTGCAAGTGAGTCAATAGTTTTAAAATGTATTACACACAGTATACATAATGTAGGCAGCACACACTATATGATAGGCTACTGCAAAAGTGTGCAAACAAATGTGTTCAAGTGTTTACAGTGCTTTCAAAAGTAATATTTTTAGTAATACCCAATCACACAGTACCTATTGCAAACCTTTTTTTGTTATCGTTTTCCATTTAAAGGACACATTCCAGCACCGGAAGCACCTCTTAAAAAGAATACCAGCCACCAAGAGGCTTCATGTAGCGCCATTAATGATAGCCATCTACTGGCTCCGAAGCAGCTTTTAGCTTTGCCGATGAACCAATTGCAAATATCTCCATTCCTTCCAGGTGAAGGCACCCCGGCGAGGAGGCTGGTGTCTCCTTTAGATGTGTGTCCCTTCTCCCCTCAGCCCCCCTCTTTCTCTTTCAGCCTTAGGCAACTCAAGGCCGGCATTGCATTAACCGTGCAGGAACGGGGTTTTTCACATGAAAAAGTACAGGAACTGTTTTGGGGAAATAAGAAAAGCTGGGGAATGTTGTTCCCTATAGATGGCGCCCGCTTCCACCTCAGCTTAAAACGAGAAAACACAATACTAAATATCTGGGGTGTCCCAGACCTCGCCCCCTCCCCGAATGGTAGGAACCTGTAGGGCCCTCCAACAGGCTCTGCCACTTTTTAAATATCACATTTTGATTGGATTTACTCATGAGTAAAACAGTTAATTGACCATGTTCGGATGTTTTGTATTTTGTCCATGTTTGAATAACAGTTGAATAAATGTTTCTCTTGATAGCTGCTGATTTCACCCTCGACCTTTTAGCACCCGATAGTCAGTCAATATTTACTAGTCTAACAACTACCTTTGCCTGGAGTTTAAGTTCTTTATCTGTTGACTGTGTTGCCCTGTGTTTGCTCATTCCTGCATCCCCCAGCACCCGTGCAGTGTTATGGAGCTCGACCAAAGTAACCAGCAAGAAAGGAGTCTAGGGGGGAGGGGGCAGCTGAGAGGGCCTTTGGCCCACCTCGATGTTAGGGAGGTAGATCTGGGCTGTGTAAGCTTTGCAAGAGCTCTTTAGCCCCAGGTTCCATTCCGCCTCTCTCCTGTCAGGGACTTCCTCACTGTGGAAATACAAACATGCTATCTGATTAATGACTGCATGGATTCCTGGCCATCATTACACTCGTCTAATTATCTCCAATCAGCATCAATGGCAGGGCAGGATGGATGCCCCATCCCTCATGTCCGCGGCTCTCTTATTCCCTCACTTGCACAGCTCCCTCCTTCCAACGCATTCATTCGTCCTTCCGCCTTTGCTAGGAGCTGGAAGCAGCCATGATCATTAGCTTTATTGTTTCAGCTTAAAAAAGCCATATACATGCATCCGAACCATTATAAAAGCATCAAGTAAAATGCATCAGAATGCAATTAGTCAGTCAAAATTGGTTTTCATATTATCAAAAGAAAAGTATAAGTTCCTGAGGTCCAGAGCTGGATTGCTGCAAGAAAACATTATATTTCGGCAAAGGCAACATAGGATATCACAAAACAAAAGATGATAAACCATCCAGCGGGGTAAAAGTATTGCCTTGTGTTGTACATCGATTTTGCTTATTATTCAGGGCATACAAATTAAGTTGTGACATTTAAAATTGTGTATTTAAAAATGTCTGTCAGAAATCCAGATTATTCCATTGCAGTCTCTGCGAAACGGGTTACCTTGCATGGATTGTAGGTCTGTGGAGGACCGTATCTGGTGGCCCTCCATGCTGCAAAATATACGAGGCAACCAGTGTGAAAAGGTTTTCAGAGTCAGTCCCGGTGCATAAGGACACTGCCTCCCTGCAATGTCTGACGTTGTGTTTTATTAAAAGAGGGCAAAGGTGACTCAGCCCTGCCAAGCACCATGCATCAGGCGTTAGACTAACGCATTTCAGTGTGGTGGTCCACATCAGCACTGAAATGGAAAGTCACGCATAATAGCGCCTCCTGAGCTGTCAAGCAGGAGCGCTAGTAATCATGCCATACTCACTGAAAAGAAAGTGGCAGCACGCCGTGCGCGCTGCTCCCCGTAGACTTGGGTACTGGCTCAGAGTCGCAGCTCTACCAGCTGCTACTCTGATACAACGTAACAGCATAGCTGCCAAGGTTTCAGATTGCTATGTGTGACATTTTCATAATTTCAGAGTAATTATGAGTGACATTTCAATGACTATAAGTGGCATTTTCTCGTGAGCAAAATCAAGCAATGAAGATGAGGGTAACCTAATAATTTAAGAAATGACACTCATTTAAGCAGCAAGAAAATCTTAAACCTGCTGCAGAAATGAAAGGGCACCACCAGGCTAATAGCTGCAAAGTTTCAGATTGCTTATGTGTGGCATTACCATGGTTTAAGGTCACTTATGTGTGACATTCCATGCTTTAAATAATGTGACACTGCGTGTGAAAGTGAATTGCTATTAAAAGCGTTCAGAAAACGTCTTGTGAAGATACATATCAGAAATTACTCCACTTGGTACCACACAAGACACATACATGTACTACAGACATTATGGGGCCGATTCCGATCTCGGCCGGTAGCTCACCGAACGGGATTCGCCCGGGAAAAATAGGAGCCGTGCGCGTTTTCTCCGACCGACTCGTACAGCTGTCCGATCGAGCTAGTACGATGCGAGCGTATGCATTGTTTCCGACCGACTCGTTTCCGGATCCCAACCGCACCGACCGACTCGTACGGACACGAATCGCACCACGCAATGGAGACATTCTCCGACCGAGCGAGTACGATGGACGCGTCGGACAGCCGGATCGAGTCGGAGCATCCAGCTCGAAAAAGCTCCCGGAGCCGGACTTAGGGGGTCCGCGCCGGACCCCCCTGCACCCGTAGCCGTACGAGGCGAACACAGGGGGGACCCAAGGGTCCCCCCTAAACATGCATGTACGGTGCGAGTCGCACCAACGCGTACACACTGTAGGGGGCGCACTTGTTTGCGTCATACCCATTGAGTCAATGGGAGCCCATGTACGATTGTATGACCGGCTCCCATTGACTTCAATGGGAGTCCGACCGAATCGAGTCCGGCAGCATGCGGCCGCATCGTACTCGCTCGGTCGGACTGTAGGAGTCCGGCTCGGTCGGAAATCTCTCCGGATCCGGCTCGGTCGGAGAGTTTTCCGACCCAGATCGGAATCGGCCCCTAAATGTCACACTTAAAAATGTGCCGCCCATTAGTGTACTGTCGCTTTAAATATATAAATTACATGCAAAATGCAACAATGGCTGAACTGCGGAGATGAAGAAACCGGTGATTTGGAAAGAAGCCCGCCCAGCCTGCAGCACTTCATTTTCAAAGGGCTCCGTTGACTTAAGTTGCGCAGGGCGCGTGTAAAAACTACACGTCTTCTCTTACACTTTATCATCCAACACACTGCGTTCCATAAAACAATAACTGCACCTTAGTGGTCATCACGCACGACATGGAAACACTTCCCACATAGGATCAAAACAAAAACAACATCCTTCAACCACACACCCTACATGGTATAGCATGCTGCTCATGTGGGCCAGTTCTTCAGCGCCCTACAGAGGGGTTGTAAGCGCTATATAAATGGTGCAATACAATTCAATACAATATAATGATTGGTATGGTATGAATGGTTGGAAACAGAAGGGGCACTATCGTTGAGACGAGAGAACCAGTTGACACAGCTTGTATATCAACACCCAGTGAGGAGACCTAGGCACAGAGGAGGCAGGCCCGCTGCTGGCATTACAAGTCCCCTTATATCTACAAATCAGGAACTAGTGAATTGTTAAATCTCTGGCCATTAAAGTGACCGGAAGTGATTGCTCTTTCTTCATAAAGGATATGCATTATGGTCTAATTAGGACCTAAAATTATCGCATACCTGATGGTAAATAGGAACCTGTTTCTCAGAACAGAGGACAGCAACCTTTCGTTCTGGCAGTAAAAAGACTGACACAGCATTTGCTGCATTAATTTCTTGATGTCATTGGGAAGCACATCACCGAGAGTGATCTGACTTACCTGTAGTTCCTCTAAGAGGGATGTTTTAATCCCTGATACACCTTTTGTCCTGAGGAAGGTGGGGTTTATAATTCCAAGACCACTGAAACGCGTCGACGCTGAAAAATGACTGAATCCAACCACGAGAAAAATTACTGTAACAAACTATGATGGACAGTAATGATGATATGAATTCTACGTGAGAAGTTGGATCAGGTTCTGTAACAGTACCTCCTAGACTGTGCAATAGGGTCTCCCTGTTAGGTTTTCACGGTTTTCTTTTTATTGCAAATCTTTGTGTAAAATGTTTCCCTATTAAAAATCGACATATTGTCTTTATTGTTCATGTTTGTCTCAACCAGTATAATGTGTTGGTTTTAAATGTACATTGGATGTATTGCGTTTCTTGTGCATTAAAAACAATTCATATTACACATTGGGGCCGATTCCGATCTCGGCCGGTAGGGCTTCGAATCGGATTCGGCTTAACCGGATTCGATTCGGAGCCCTATTTCCCGACCGATTCGTACGTCCATCCGATCGAGCGAGTACGATGCGAAATCGCCGACCGACTCGTTCGGGCGTCCCAACCGCTCCGACCGACTCGTTCCCGGGTCGAACCGCACCGACCGACTCGCTCGGACACGACTCGCACCGCGCAATGGAGACGTTCCCCGGCCGGGTAAGTACGATGCGCGCCGCGAGCAGTCCGACCGACACGCGCCGTCCGGCTCGAAAGAGCAGTCGGAGCCGTACTTCGGGGGTCTGTGTCGGACCCCCCTGTACGCGTAGCCGCGCGAGTCGCACACAGGGGGGACCCACGGGTCCCCCTTACATGTGCGTGTACGGCGCGAGTCGCTTCGCCGCGTACCCGCTGTAGGGGGCACCCTTGTTCGCCTCGCACCCATTGAGGCAATGGTAGCCCGCGTACGCGTTGTGCGACCGGCTCCCATTGACGTCAATGGGAGTCCGACCGACTCGAGTACGATAGCATACGGACGCATCGTACTCGTTCGGTCGGGCTGCACGGGTCCGATTCGGTCGGAAATCTCTCCGGGTCCGGCTCGGTCGGAGAGATTTCCGGCCCAAATCGGAATTGGCCCCATTGTGTTTATGAATTGCAAGATAACCAAGGTTTTTAAATGTGAAGTGTAATGTTTAAAATATGCGCATATTTTATATATGAATAAAGCCTCCGACGCTACATTTTTAGGCCTGGTGGTATTTTAGTTATGTGCACTCCCCGCTTGCAGGGATTTATGAGCCTGAGTGAATTGTGTTTGCGTGAATCTGAGCTCTTTCTCCTTTCCAAGGGACATATTTTTTCTTTACAGTCAAGTAGGGCCCTGGTCCCCTTGGTTGGTGGGGCTGAATCACTGACAAAATATCGACCTAAAAAATATCGAGGTACAAAAATATCGTGACAAAAATATCGAAGTCAAGAATATCGACATCCTATCTACATCATGGTAAGTACAAAAATATTGAGAAAAAAAATATCGATGTAAAAAATATCGTAGTAAAGAATATCGATGTAAAAAATATCGTGACAAATATCGTTTTTTTAAATGTTAAAAAAATAATGTAAAATAAAGTAAATAATACATATAATTAAAAGAAACAGTTAAAAATATTTTAAAATGTTTAAAAATAAAAACTGATACATATGTTAAAATAAATTAAACATACATATAAAATATAATATATATATATACTTACTTAATAATATTCATAAATAATTATTTTAATAACTTATAAATTGTTAAAAATATTTATAAAGCAATAAAGAAAAATATTGGATAGCGGAGGGAAAAAAATTTCTATTCCCACTCCAAAGAGTGCAACAGTAGGGAAAGTGTTGGATAGCATAGGGGTAAAAATTACTATTCCCACTCCAAAGAGTGCAACAGTAGGGAAAGTATTGGATAGCGTGGGGGTAAAAATTACTATTCCAACTCCAGAGAGTGCAACAATAGGGAAAGTGTTGGATAGCGTAGGGGTAAAAATTGCTATTCCCACTCCAGAGAGTGCAACAGTAGGGAAAGTATTGGATAGCGTAGGGGTAAAAATTACTATTCCCACTCCAGAGAGTGCAACAGTAGGGAAAGTGTTGGATAGCGTAGGGGTAAAAATTACTATTCCCACTCCAAAGAGTGCAACAGTAGGGAAAGTATTGGATAGCGGGGGGGTAAAAATTACTATTCCCACTCCAGAGAGTGCAACAGTAGGGAAAGTGTTGGATAGCGTAGGGGTAAAAATTACTATTCCCACTCCAAAGAGTGCAACAGTAGGGAAAGTATTGGATAGCGTGGGGATAAAAATTACTATTCCAACTCCAGAGAGTGCAACAGTAGGGAAAGTGTTGGATAGCGAAATGATTAAAATTACTATTCCCACTCCAGTGAGTGAAACAGTAGGGAAAATGTTGGATAGCGTAGGGGTAAAAATTACTATTCCCACTCCAGAGAGTGCAACAGTAGGGAAAGTGTTGGATAGCGAAAGGGTTAAAATTACTATTCCCACTCCAGTGAGTGCAACAGTAGGGAAAGTGTTGGATAGCGTAGAGGTAAAAATTACTATTCCCACTCCAGAGTGCAACAGTAGGGAAAGTGTTGGATAGCGTAGGGGTAAAAATTACTATTCCAACTCCAGAGAGTGCAACAGTAGGGAAAGTGTTGGATAGCCTAGGGGTAAAAATTACTATCCCCACTCCAGAGAGTGCAACAATAGGGAAAGTGTTGGATAGCGTAGGGGTAAAAATTACTATCCAACTCCAGAGAGTGCAACAGTAGGGAAAGTGTTGGATAGCGTAGGGGTAAAAATTACTATTCCCACTCCAGAGAGTGCAACAGTAGGGAAAGTGTTGGATAGCGTAGGGGTTAAAAATAACATACTTATCAATTAAATAATTGTTTTAATTAAATAATGATTTATTAATAAATTAACAATTCATTAATTATAAATACCAATAAATGAAAATTAATAATTACTTTAATAACATTAAATTACTTCCCACCCTATTCCCCAATAAACACAAAAACCCACTCCACATAAAATTTAACACAATTAATATAATTATCAATTAATCAATTAATAAAAATTAACAATTAATAATTAATTAACAATAAAATTATCATCAATACCAATAAATATTAATTAATAAAAATGTATAAACAATTCATAATTAATTAACAATAAATTAATTATCAATACCAATAAATATTAATAAATAATTACTTAATTATAATAAATTACTTCCCACCCTATTCCCCTATAAACACACAACCCGCTCCTAAACTAAATTAACACAATTAATATATTTATCAATTAGATAATTAAAATTAATTACCAATGAATAATTAATAAATAAATTAATTATCAATACCCAAAAATAAAAATGATTAATTACTTTATTATAATTAATTTACTTCCCACCCTATTCCCCTATAAACCCACAACCCGCTCCAATAAAAATGTATAAAATATAATTATCAATTAATCAAATAAAAATTAAATACCAATTATTAATTTACAATAAATTAAATATCAATACCAATAAATAAAAATTAATAATTACTTAATTACAATTAAATTACTTCCCACCCTATTCCCCTATAAACTCACAACCCGCTAGTGTACTAAAACGCAAAATTTACTTTAAAAAAAATTACTAAGTTCTAAACAATTAACACATATATTACACATATATTTAAAAAAATAATACAAAACATAAGAAAACATGTGGAACACATACATATAAAATACATACTAAAATACATAACACTAACAAACATCGATATTATTAACATCGATATTTTACTATCGATATTAATAACTTGGATATTAACAAAAACGATATTTCTTACCTTCAGGTCGATATTCTGGTCACCAATATTCTTGATGTCGATATTCTGTCCCTACGATATTTAAAACTCGATATTAATGTAGCTCGATAATTAAAACTGGATATTTTGTCTGTGCACCGGTGGGGCCACCTCTCTTTTTTACTCACTCATCATTAAAAATAATTGTTGCCATAAATCAAATGTTTATCCCTCCAAACCAAGAGCTTCTTATAGTCAAATTGTTTTACCAAATTTCACACCTCTACTTCTCAGAAACAAAGGGCCAACACGTGTTTCGCAACTAAGTAATGTCACTTCATCAGTGCCAACAATAGTGATCACAAAGGTGAGTAAATCAATTGAATCCAGTTACAAAGGTGAGTAAATCAATTGTACAAGGAAAAGATCACCAATATCTAGTATCATCACCTGCTTTGTGAGTATGAAAATGATCAGAGAGCAGAATGTGCACAGATCACCCAAAGAGGTTTTAATGCTCATCTCGGAGAGCTCTTAGTGCTTTCAAACGATGCTATCAACAAAATAAAAAGCAGAACACCCGAACAAATAGGAAATAAAGGCAAGAGTGTAGCATGCACTGATGCGGAGAAAAAAGTTAAGGATAAAACCCCAAGAAAAGATGAAAATCTAGAAAAAATGAAACGCCAGACTCCCAGTGCATATATTACAGAATGTCAAGGAGATACGGTCCTAGATTTGTGAATTGAAGATGAACAATGGGTAATAACCAGCTAGGATACAAAATCTTTTCACACAATTCTCAGGAAAGAAAGGTGTCCTACTCCAATTAGAAATACAATATTCAATCTGAAAATAAGTGGAGCGAACAAAGAACCAATTAGAGTGAATCATTAAAAGCTAAACATTCCTAGTCCTATACAAATAATATTTCAGTACAGCATACCTCCTTTACAGTCACTTGCTGAGTAACTTCAAAAGTAAGATATCAAATAGTTCATAACTGTCCAAGGTTCAGCGGTCCATTGCTACGCGCATGTTATGTATGCATGCCTGCAAAATAATTCATAAAAGGAATCATGTGATCTCCCCATGCCTAATGTGTCACTGTTAATATATACAAAGTTCTGGATGTCATGCTGTTATAGGCTAACCTATGCCTTAAGCAAGCCCGTATTTTGGTATAGACCATAGTCCATTCCTTGTGTAACCTGCTACATTACTCCAAAAAGAACACACCAGGTAATTTAACCATCAATAGACGTGCTTCCTTAATTCGGAGTTCAATCTGCTAACTGAAGTGTACAATCATGGCGTCTAAGGCGTTGGACAAAAACACCTTTCACTTAACTACAGTAAATGGCTGGGAGTATCACAAGCACCCGCTCGTTGCAATATTGTGACTATAGTGCCGCTCTGTTTTCCGAACAATAATTTTACTCTAGCAGAAATGACTAAGGGGCCCATTACGATACCCGGCGTAAAAAAATCCGCCAGGCATGGAAGTGGCAAAAATCCGCCCGCACACACCGTCTGAACACCGACCACGCCATTACGATTACACAAACCGAAAACCGCCATCGGCGGAAAAATCACACAAGATACCGCCCGCCATCGTCCGAGTCGGAGTCAAACCGCCCGCCACGGACGGAAACACGCACGACAACACAAAACCGCCCGCCCTCACGCCCGACACACCGCACGTGAGATTACGATCGCACCGCCATGAGCGCGGGAAAACTACAAATATACCGCCCGCCAGCGCAAACAACGCCGATGAGAACCGACACGGCAGAAGCCATGGCGCCCACGTCCCTGCACAGAAACCATCCGCTGACAAAAACAATCGCACACAACATGGCCAACAAGTCCACACAGCAAGGCACGCACAAATACACAAGCACAGTACACATCCCGAAAACACCCCCCTGGACAAACAAAAACTACAAAGGCCAGAACCCCAGACACAACACACCTGAAAACAACAGACCATGAGGACACACCCACATAGGTAAGTACAAAAGCAGCACTCCCACAGACCACAACCCCTTGCAACATTGCAAACTAGAGAGGAGAGGAGAGGACACAGTGACACAGCAAGGACAGCAGCACACCACAGAAACGCACACATCACAACCACCACCACCACCACCACCACCAAACACCGGCACCACAAACCCCCTGCACATTACACAACACAAACCGCACCAGCACCACAAACACCATGGCACCACAAAGAATGCCCAAGTTCACGCCCATGGAGCTGACGGTCATGGTCGACGAGATCATCAAGGTGCACCCACAAATCTATGGGAACCTGGTCCAGCACACACCACTAGCCACCAGAAAGAGAATGTGGAACCGGATCGTAGACCAGGTCAATGCAGTCGGGACCTTGCCCAGGAACAGAGTCGAAATAAACAAACGGTGGAATGACGTCAAAAGCCTGGTCAAGAAGAAGGAGAGCAAGAACAGAGAGCTGGCTGCCGTCACTGGCGGAGGGAATCCCGCGCTCTTCAAGACCTTCAAAGCGTGGGAGGAGAAGGTGCGAGTCATCATACATCCCGAGATCCTCGCCGGATTAGCAGGGGGAGTGGAGGCTGGTAAGTACAAACTAATGTATACCAGCACACCGCTATGTACTCACATGCACTACCACCATGCCACAGCTCCCAGGGACAAACACCCCCATGTCCAGCACACAATACACAACACATCACACACACATGCAACAGACACCACCACACACAGCCCAAACCGAACAACTGTAAGATGCGTGGGGACATGTGTACACTCAGCCAGCCACGTAACCACCAACAGGTCCCCAAATATGCCAGAAGCGCCACAACGAGCACCCACCACACCCATGTGTCCGCCATAGCTGCACTAACCGACAAGTAACAGGTAAGTGGCAGGAACACAAAGTGCAGTGGGTGGGAGGGTGGACAGCCCAAGTACAAAACACACCAGGCCCCTAGTCCCACAGCACAGCAAGGAGGAGCATCCCCCACACCCCACAGCCACGTGTCAGCCACCGCAGTGCACAACGACAGCCGAAAGGTAGACATCACGGTCCACAGCAATCGGTGTCAGTGGGTGTCCAGCCACCACCACGACCCACAACACCCCCCACCCCCACAGACCTGCAACATGGAGCACCCCCGCTTAGAACCATGTGGCATCCAGTACAGTGCACGCACGAACAACCTGCAGGTGGGAAACTGGACAGGGCTGGATTACTGGAGGCATGAGGACCGTAACACGACCAACACATGGGACATGTCACGTAGCAGACGAACACGCAGCACCGCCCACCGTCACGAACAAGTGAACAATGTGCACACGGACATGAACCACAGACTCACACCCCACATGACCCATCACAAACACAGCAACACCCAAGGAGCCACGTCTGCATGCACAAGCCACACTGAATATAGTACCACACGGCAGCCACTGTACAACCCATCACACACAACCGAAACACCATTGAAGTCCTGTCCATGTAGCCCCTACTGCCTGTCAACCACACACCCCACAACTACGCCTATGTAAGACAAACAACACTAGACGCAACAGAGCGGAACAACATAAATGCACACGAACACCACTGAACCCATCAAACACACAGACACACCATGCACATACAACATACCATCCATCCCATCCGTCAGCCCCAGTCTCATGAAAGGCATGTCATCCGCACAGCTGCCACACATACAGCAGTCACGCTAAGATACATGCCCATGACCAACCATGTGCCAGAAGTCAATGAAGCGCACGACACACTGTGAGCAACAACACACAACATGGGCCACACCCCCCGAGCACTGCAGTGATGCACATGGCACAGGGCAGCACGCACACCAAGGAGATGGGACAACTGCAATACGTTGGCTGGCACACAACCATCACTCACTCATAACGATGCGTCCAATGCCATGTCCAGTAATCACAACAGACAGCAAATATGCAGGCCATGTCAAGCATGCACACACCTCAAACCATGCACTGTCATGCTGCCACAACACATGTCACGTTCGGCACCCATGGCTCACAGCATGTACCCCAAAAGCATATTCCATCCCAAATGCGAATCTGGGGCATGGCCCCCATGTTGCCATATGCGTTCCTAAGCATCCCATCTGAACACCAAAAGCAAAGTACAAACCAGACCCAGGATGGGCCAGGAGCCCGCATACACCAGAGTCACAATAAGTAGGGGCACAGCAACACACCCATCGGCATGGCCAATCCGTCCCATGCCACATGTGCACAGCACACAGTCCCATTGTCAAGCACACACAACTACAAATGCTACAGCCACACACACGCCTCCGGGAAACCCATGTACGAGATTGCACGAACTGTTAATGTCAGACGACAAATACATACTTCGCCAGGTGCAACACAATAACAAATCTCATTCTCTCCACAGGTGACGAACTGCTGGATGCTGGGGATGGAGACAGCAGCCAGCACAGCCAGCCTACAAGCCCCCAACGAGGACACACAGATGTGGAGGATCTGTCCTCCTCTTCGGACACGGACCACCAAGCAGGCCCATCTGGTGTGGCAGGGCCCAGCCGCTCCCCAGGACCCCTCCTACCCACCAACCCATCATCCAGGGCTGCTGAACATTCCCAGCCCCCTGCTGCCACTGTCGTTGCGGCCACACCCACGGTCATTGCGGCCACACCCACGGTCATTGCGGCCACACCCACGGTCATTGCGGCCACTACCATTGCCGCAACCGCCACCATCGCCGCACCGACCACCACCGCCGCCACCACCACCACGTCTTCGCTGGCACCAGCCCCAGCGCAGGTGGTGGCCCGGCCGACTGGATCCACCCTGGGAGCCACAGCGAGGACCGTGGTGAGCAATGTGGCTAGTGGGCAGGCCGGTGGCAGCAGTACTGGTAGGAGGAGCAGGGTCAGGGAAACGCAAGTCTCCCCTGGGAGCCATGCCCTGCCTCAAATGGCCAGAGTCCTTGGGGCCTATGAAGAGGCCCAAGAACAATGGGTCAGGTCTGCTTCAGACACGCGGGAGGTGCTGGGGGTGCTGAGGTCCATGGACGCCCGTATGGGCCAACTCGTGGACCTCATGGGCCAGCTGGTGGTGGCGGTGAGGTCACAGCCAGGGACAGCAGCTCCACCACCGCCACCACCTGCCGGGGCGCAGGGTCGAGCAGCAGTGTCCAGTACCCCTGCGTCCACAGCCAGTGAGCACACCTCACCCCCCACCAGCAGGTCGCCACCACACACCCCCCTCCCAAACGTGGAAGGGGCCGTCCGAAGTACAAACAGATCTCCCGGGAGGACTACGCACGCTCCAGACGCAAGTGAGGCAGCCAGCCAGCCTTCCTTGACCACCCACTGCATTGACTTGGACTACGATCCCACTCCACACAGCCATCTGGATGGCATGTGTCTGTTGGACCATGGACATGGAACAAGTGGGTACACCCTGAGCATCACGCAGCCGTGACCGACAGCTCATTGTCACTGCACGCACCACTTTTGTCATCACCTCGCACACAATCACATGTCACAGTTTGAAATAAATGCACCTCTTACACAAACTGCTGTTTGTGCCCTGTGTTTTATTTGTACGGAATACAACGGCCACCTTGGGCGGAAAGGCACCTGATGCGTGGCATGGCAATGGAACCGGAGGGCCTGTAGGGACCTAGGGGTGGGAGACAGAACAGGAGCACATTCAATGAGTGTGTCACACACCCATCACACAGTACATGTCAACAACTACAAGCAATGTACACACATCGCACAGAGCAATAGGGCACAATGCCACAGCCACC
Organism: Calotriton arnoldi; assembly: GCA_963921515.1. NCBI lineage: Eukaryota > Metazoa > Chordata > Amphibia > Caudata > Salamandridae > Calotriton > Calotriton arnoldi. The sequence continues at coordinate 728,466 of CAWUFW010008765.1, forward strand.
AACAGTGGCATACTACCCTGGCCATGGAGCGTTGACACACAGCACGCAGTGAACAAACGGCCACCCTGACACAGCACACACACACCTGCACAGACACAGCCACATCAGCCGTCGTACATGGACACTCACCGTCAAGTGAAGTAGTGGGCGATGAGCTGCTGCCGCACATTACCAGCTTCCTCCTCTCCGCTGTCCTCCTCACTCGAGCTGTCCTGGTCTGCGGGCTGGGGCCCTGGTTGATCTCCGTCATCCACGATGAGGGGGATCTGCTTCCGAATGGCCAGATTGTGCAGCATGCAGCACGCCACCACTATCTGGCACACCTTCTGTGGGGAGTACGCCAGCGCACCCTCGGTGCGGTCCAGGCACCTGAACCTGGACTTGAGGAGGCCAAAGGTACGCTCGACCACACGTCTGGTCCTCCCATGTGCCTCATTGTAGCGATCGTCTGCTGGGGTGCGAGGATTCCTCAATGGACTGAGCAGCCATGCCCCATTCGGGTACGCAGAGTCACCTGGGTGTGAGGGACACAGAGAACCGTTGCTATTCCAACTGGACAGGGGACAGCATCGCACAACCAGCACGCTACACCACTCCACATACTCACCGACAATACAGCCACGATCCTGTTGCAGATTGGACATCAGTCGTGGCAAGATGCTGTTGCGCATTATGTGTGCGTCATGGGCCGAGCCTGGGAACTTTGCACACACGTGGGTGATCACCATGTCCGCAAGGCACACCACTTGCACATTCAGGGAGTGCGTGTGCTTCCTGTTGCGGTACAGGTGCTCAGTGGCCTGTGGTGGAACAAGGCCAACATGTGTGCAGTCAATGGCTCCAACGACGTGTGGGATTCTGCCAAGGGCATAGAATGCACCCTTCACTGCCGCCAATTCACGAGCCCTGGGGAAGCGGATGTACCTGTTTCGGTACAGCATCATGGCTGCCAGTACATCCCTCAGCACCTTGCTGAACATGGGCTGGGACATCCCTCCTCCACTGCCCACTGTGTGCTGGAATGACCCAGTGGCGAAGAAATGCATGGCGGCCATCACCTTAGCCGTGGGGGTGACAGCTGTCGGATACACCCTGCGGGGACGGAGATGGGGTTCCAACATGGCACACAGTCGATGCAGGGTTGGCCTGTCCAGCCGAAACTTCCTAATAACCTCTGTATCGTCCATGTCCGCCAGCAATTGGTATGGGCGGTCAATGTTCGGTCTCCGCCTAGGGAAAATGGCAGTGGACACATGTCAAAGCAACACAACACATAGCAATTTCGCATACACATCACTGACATGACTGAGCAAGCACATGAGCCACAGCCCAGCTGTCAAGCTGGGACGGCACGGCCACAATACACTTACACAGGTCTCCCAACAATGGCAATGGCTAGTGATACAAACCACTGCCATGTGCATGCACATGGGGATCTAGGCCCCAATGACTTGCGGGGCGTGCTGATGGGGACTGACTGCATATTCGTCAAGCGGCAACGCCACGGCAACATGAATGTCTGCTGAGCATGGAACTGCTTCCGAGGCTGGATGAGTATGGCACACGACGACGACGATGTGGGCACAGGCTGAGCGGCCAAAACAAGTGGGACCTGTGGCACGAGGGGATATGAGACAGTAGTAGGTGTCAGCACTGCACCCTATGTACAGCACTGTACGGATCACACCTCCCGAAACATTGACAGGTGTCCACATTGACAGCCCCATGCCAAGACGGCTGTGTGCTTGCAGTCACACGTCACAGGTGAGAGGTTACATTGCACGTGCCAGGTGGCAGACGTACATAGTGGGAGCTGGCATGTGTGTGCATGTGTCTCCTGTTCAGGATCCACCAGATGGGCGCTGACTCTGTACTGAGCATTGGACACAGCATGTTCCGTGGAAGGCTTGTGTGTGTGGGATGGTGGCACTGGATGTGCCTCCGTTGGGTGGGGGCCATGCACAGGGCGGGTACGTCGATGATTGCGCATTGTTGGTCACGGTGGGTGCACCCACTCAGATGTGTTGCCCTGTGTTCAATTCCTATGTCCGCATGATGATGGACTGTAGATGTGGGCAGACTACACATTGGTCGATGTGCTGTCTATATGCATGTGCCTTCACACCAGGCACAGCTGCCCCTGCACATGTGACCCCTGCTGGACTCGCTGCTGGGTCTGTGGAGCTGATGCACCTTCTGTGCGTGGGGCGGACAGCTCTCCTCACTTCCCTCATTGCGCATGTCATGACTTTGCCGCAGGTGACATGGATCATGGAGGGCCCACATGTACGCGTGGGTAGGCTACACATGATTGTTCACTGGTCGCCACCCCCAGTCAGTGTTTCGAATGGGAAGGTTGTCGTGCTGGTGGTATATTCGATGTGGCGGATGGGCGGGCCTAGGTGCGGGCTTACATTCCGGACATGGGGGTAGTTGGATTGGCGACTAGTTGCAGTACACACGGGACACGTCTCTTCCTTTCCACATCTGGGTCATCCCTTGTACTCACTGACAGTGATACAGTCATCTTCGCCCCAGCCCTCATGTCCTCCCCTCGCTCCCCCAATATGCATGTGCACCTGCGAGGCTAGCGCTTGCACAGGCAGCCCCAAGCTCGCACCAGAGAGGGCAAGGAGTGTATGTGTGGGTCCAGTTGCACGAGTGGGCTGTCTCAGGGTATGATGTGTTGCGGGACGCCGTCCACCTGCGTGGTGCCCCAAATGGAGACCCGGCCTGCATGGACTATGCATCACAGTCTTCGCCTTCCGGATCCGCCACCTGCGACACCCAGTGGCTGTGGCTGCCCTTGCGGCCATGCCGCGTCCGTCTGTGACTGATGGCCCACACATTCACTCTTTGGCCTCTCTGGGGAGGGCTCGGGGGTGGTGGCGCACGCGCTTGCACTTAGTCGCAATGGCATGTGGCGTGGTTGGTATAATGGGCAATGGATGGGATGGTGCGAGCCACCTCCCGTGACGTCAGTGCTGCTCGTGCTGTGGTGCGTCCCCCTACACTTCCATTTGACTTGTGCCATGCTAGACGTTGAGGTTCTATTGCCTGCGTGATATGACCAGGAGGAGCGCGAGGAGACCTCTCACACACCATGCTCCACTGCCATCCCGTGCCCTGTATCGCCTGTGCGGATTGACTATGTTGGGGTTACACCTGGTCGACTGGGGCTGTGTGTGCCTTGTCAAGGGGCATGGCGGGCGCACAACAGGATCCAGCTTGTCCACAGAGGGTGGGCTGAGGTGCGCCTGGTACCGCTTTGTACGTGTGCCCGGCTGCTGTGCACACACGTGTTCACTCCCCCCCGACAGGTGTCCTCTCACAATGCCCAGGGAAGCGGTGGTGTACTGTTCATGACCCCTCCCGACACGGCGTGCTCCAACTTGGCATGTGCGCATCTACCCGTCACACCCACCCACCTGAGCACTGCGTCCATACGACTTCACACGACACATGTGTGTCTTCCACAGTTGTGCTACTCATTTGCGTTGACATCCAATACCAGTGGACTACATGGTCATGTCACGACTGCCGTGTACTTCACATACTCTCATCCTCTCTCATTCGTACTTGTGAAATGAGTCAGCGGAGACAGTTTTGGTTTCAAACATTATATTGAGTCTTCTGTCCTCTGTGATGCAGTATAGTGGACACTACTGGCAGCGGAATACATGTTGAGGATATACTGAGCATGATTGCAAATGGGATAGGGTGTGGGGTTACATGTGATTGGCTGTTGCATGTGGGATGTGGGCTTCAGAGTTACATCTGCTTGGCCAAGGCTGTGCTAATGTACATTTACGTATAGCTGCGGAGCTGCGGACTTTGACACAGACGGTATACATGTAGCCTACCAGACCGCTTGGCATCATGGGCACAGTCCATCTCAGTTCCATGTGACAGGTTTGCTGCGGTTGTTCCTCATGCACGCGTGCATGTGAGATGACATCAGGGCATGTGCTTGCGTGCATGCAGCGGCGTGCCACTTGTTGTTGCAATGTGGTGGTTACTGGACATGTCACAGTCACTGGGGTCGTGTTGTTGTTGTATGCACTTGTCGTCCATGCAAAGGTCCTGGTATGGGATTCCCGGGGCGGGGGTGGGAGGGGTGCAGCACCCACAGACTCCAGGCGACCTATTCATGTCCACTGAGCGGTGTGTGTGTCCATGGGCGCTGGATCCATGTCGTGTCCTGGTTGTTCGTGCAGTTCCGTCCATGTGGGTGCGATACACAGACCCCATGCCACTGCCTCCCACGATGCATGCGGTGTTCCTGGATGTGATGGGGAACAGTGTGCATGTCCCGGTCATATCCGATGTCATGGCGATGTCGTTGATGGTGTGGTAACAGTTGCCGGTCGTTTGGTATGGCTGTTGTGGTGGTGACTGGCCAGTCCGTGCGGAAGCTAAGCATGGGTGCGGGGTTGGACATCATAGGTCAATCGGGGAACCTGCGTTGTGGTCCGACGAATTTACAGGTTGTCAGGTATGCGATGCCGTCCAGCAGGGCTTCCATGTCATTGGTGGTGTACATGTTTGCCAGCCAATGTAGCGGATGGTGGCTGTCAAGGTGTTGTTCGTAAGTTGTCCCTTGGAGGACCATGATGGGGCATGCTGGGTGACATTCGATGTAGCTGTTCTCGATGATCCGTCGTGTGGAGGCACAGTGGTCCCATTTCAGTGCGGGTGCGATGTTGGCCACATACGCCATGCCCCCATAGGCAGAGCAGGCCCTGTCGTGTGCGTCCAGAGGGAGGAGTAGTGGTAGCAGGTCCGCCTTTAGACATGCCGGGTTGGAGAGGCATATCTCCACGGGATGCTGGTAGGGACACCTCCGACAGTAGAAGACGGGCATGACGCAGCTGAACAATGTGATGCGGTAAGTCAGTCGGTAACTTACGTTCAGCAGGGACAGGAGATCGCATCCCAATATATGTATCAGGTTGGTTTTGTACAGCTTGAGCTGTCCGGCGTAGTTGGGTAGGTGTGTTGCGGTTGCCATTTCGCAGCGGTGCGTTGTGGTGGCGTGCTCCGGCTGTGTGTGCAGTCTGCAATGTGCACGCTCCGAGGTTGCTGTGAGCTCTGTGTAGTCGTAGGGGGACAGGACTTGTGTTCTGTTGGCTTGTTTGGAGGACACGGGCCCTCATCCCACATGCTTCTCAGACAGTTCAAGGTCAGTGATGTGTGACTCCTTCCAATTAACTTGCATGTGGCCGACATGGGGGAGTGTTTTCTTCTTTCTTCCCCGTCCGTTGTGTGCTTCTGTGATATGCGCTATCTGCCCTGTGGTCGGTCTCCTCGGCATGCCTGTGTTGGTCTTTTCTTGGACAATGGCTGTATTCACCGGCTTCTTTCGTAGGGCTGTGGTTTCGGAGTTGGAATGGAAGGTCATTCAGTGCTGTCTGCTCTCCCTTGTGTGGGCGGCAGGCTGCCTTTCCGCTCTGCGTTGGGCCTTGTGTGTGAATGTTATTCTTGGGCCACCTGTTGTCGGTCCCCGGGCTCTTTGGTGTTCCGTTTTATATGTCTTGTTCATATGTGCAGGGTGGTATGGGTGTTTCAGTGTGGTACTAGCGTTCCTCTTCCCGAAGGGGCCCTGCTTCTCCTAGTTGGTGTTGCCGCCGCTGTGTGCTTCGCCATGTTTGTTACACTGGGGTGTGTCCTGCTGTTGCGTGACTTCACTGACATGTGTGCGTCGGTTGTGTGGCGTTGGGTGTTGTCCGTGAATTGGGCGTTGGGGACATGTCTGTAGCAGGCCTGTCACGTGTCATGTGCGTTCGGGGTGGGGCTGATGTGTGTGCTGCTTGGTTGTGTCCCTGTGTCTGTGTGCGACGCATGCATGGCGCTGCGGTTGGCCTCTGCGTTGTGCGCATGTGTGGCGGCGTCATCGCCGCTTTGGGGCCGTGACGGGGTCGTTGGTTCCTAGTCCCAGGTGGTGTGTACACATGTGTTACGCGATGTTACGATTTGGCCTGTGTGTCATATGTGGATGCAATGGTGGATGTGTAGTGTACACGCGCTGGGGGGTTGTCCGCTTTTTCCGCCCTTGCACTGTGTGCGCTGTTTGCGTGCACTTGTTGTGTGTGTGCCTACCTGCGTCTCCGCGGTACGTTGCGTCCTTGGTGGTGCATCAGCAAGAGCATGGGGAGGGCCTGCAGTGCTGGATTCATGCTCGGGGAGCCGCTTCTTCGTTGTCCGTGCTCGGCGTCCGTGTTACCGCTTCGGTTTGTCGTACGGTATCTCTTGGCCGTGGGAGCCGTTTGTTTGCAGCATCGTAATTTATGCGCCGGGCGGGACGTGTTTTCGTCGGACGGTGTGTGTCAGTTGAGCTGCGCCGCTACGTGTACGGGCGCACTTTGATGGCGGACGGTGTTGCTGGCTTGCCGGCGGTGTTTGGCCTACTTTTCGCATCGTAATTGGGCGGGCGTGTGGACTGCTGCGTGCCGGCGGTAACTGGTGGTTTTTGCATCCGCCAGCACGGCGGTTGTGCTTCCGCCCGCCATCGTAATGACCCCCTAAGTCATCATTTGAATGTCTCAGAAACTAAGCCACTTACTGGTATGATAACCGGCTCCACCATTATTAGTTGCCCCGTTAAAAATCAAGTCTGTCCAGAGTGTTTTCTATTTAGCTGTTCCGACACTACCGCATCATATCCCGCGGCGTGAAAGTTCTGCCTAAAACAACTAGTGCACATACTTCACATTTAATGGCAACTCAAAACGCCTACCAATCTTTTCACGAATGCGGTACCACACGGACCATAAAATGTATTCACTAATCTGTTCACTTTGAGAACATTGATTATTTTATGGATGTTAAATAAAAGGACCATTATTAGTCTAAGTATGATGTTGTATGCCGAAGGAAAGAAGAGGCACAACGAAGAGGAATGGTCTTCTCTTTATTCTCATTATGATTGAGACAGCGTCCGTGAAGGTGCTGTCCGTCCGTACGCTGTCTACTGGGGAAGATCCAAAGCTCGTCGCCAAATCATGTTGTATGCCAAAGGAAAGAAGAGGCACAATGAAGAGGAATGGTCTTCTCTTTACTCTCAGTACAGCGGACAGCACACGGGTGAGCCTCGTGACATTTCCAGACCTCCGCATCAATTGCCACGGTCTGGAACATCCACCATGGAACACTCCACCTTGAAAGTTCTACATATTATGTCAGAGCGTGTCAAAGGAGCAGGGTCTATAAACTACATAAACATAACATGTGACTCAGTAACTACATTGAATGACTATATCAAGTACAAGAAATATTTTCAATCAATAATCTAATGCTACCAATTAATTAACCAACGTTATCAATTAACTCAAAGATAAAGAATTAGTCCATGTCTAAACTTAAGTTGAGTTGGTGTATGAAAGACATGAGTTTGTGCCAAACTATTTACGTGAAAAGGTACATAAAGTAATCACAGCTCAATTAACTGGTACCTTGAGATGTCAGATCAAAATAATTTTGAAATGTATTATTAAAGATAATGCAGCTCCTCTTCCTTATTAAAGCTATACTCATATGCACCCAACTTAAAAATACAACAACTCTTGCATGCAATTTTAAGATCTGATCACCACCTCTTCTATGATGCGTTATTCTTTTAATCACCACAAACCTGACTTTATTCATATTATCTTTACATATGGAATCCCTCAGAAGTAAAGAGATTGGGTATTCATCAGTTGTATTTAAATGCTCCTTCCATTTCTCTTTCACAGGACATGTGGAGCCCACATAATTTCTAAGACAGGCGCAAGTTACGATGTACAGTTTACAATATACTTTACTGAGCCATGCATCAAGGGCAGCTTTAAAAAAATCCCAGCTTTGGGGTAGTCCACAAGCAGGTCCAACAGACTGTTTCTGAGGCGATCAAGGCATCAACGATGCGCATGCCCAGCTCTGCCCTCTGTGCATCCATTGGTATCCCAGGACCCACAAGTAATAGACACCATAAGAATGAATTCTCACCTTTTTGCAGCCCCTGTTCCTTCCTGTACCCCAGAGCTCTCCTCTGTATGAACTAGCAGCAAGGACTTTCATTTTATAAGCTTTAAGGGATTGCTCTATCAATCTTCATCCGCAGTTGTTAGAAAAGCGTATGACTGCTCCGGCGTACTGGCTCGTGATGGCCTCGCTTTTCACAGCCTGCTCTCTCCAGGATAGTTTGTCATCAAATCAAATACCTAGGTAGTCATAATAGAGGACGCGTTCTAAAGCGGATACATAAATCTGGAATGTTGTCTTCGAGCTTTTTCTTAAGTTGAGCATCATGAATTTTGGATTTTTAGTGTTAATAATAAGGTTTCTGGAGTTACAGAATTTTTCCAGGCCTTCAAGTAGCTGATGCATTGCCAGCTCAGTGCCGGCCAATAAAACAGCATCATCAGCACATAATAGGATGGGTATTTTGTCTTCACCCATCACAGGGTCATTTCCTATTTAAAGCCAATAGGTCTTTGGCCACATATTTTTTAAATAGACAGAATAGAATTGGTGAGAGTACGCATCCCGGAATGGCACCTGTGTAAATTAGAAAGTCGGGCATACATTCGCTTTTTTGGGCCATATCTCATTTGAGCTAAGTTTCTTCGATGGAGCTGTTTCACCGTGCTGAGAAGTTTCTCCGGGAGACTTTGCTTTTTCAGCTTATGCCATAGCAGTGTTCTATTGACTGAGTCAAAGGCTGTCTTTATGTCTATGAAGACCATGTATAGGGGTGAATTTTTTATGAAGACCTATTTGGAGCATATAACATATAGTGTCATTGCTTGGTCGGTAGTGCTCTGGCCTTTCCTGAATCCTGCTTGGAGATGCAAGAGGATCTCCTTGTCTTCAGCCCAGTCCTCTATGTGAGTGAACAGCAGTTTGCCATACATTTTCCCAGCTTCCCACAACAGGGAAATCGGGCGGTAATTTGCAATGTCGTTGCAAGGTCCTTTCTTACAAAGTGGAACAATGGTAGTTGTTCTCCAAGAGGCAGAAACTTCCTAGTATTCCCAGATTGCATTGCATGCTTTTTTTCAGGACAGAAAGTTCAAAATGATAGTTTGTTACGATACATGTGTGAAAGAATTCTGTCCGACCTGGTGCTTTTAGGGGTTTTGGCTGATTATGGCCTTGTGGATCACTTCTGTGAACTCGGAAGTAAACTCTGGGATGTCATATACTGCTCGAGTCTTGGCCTGGTCCTGGTTAGAGTCTCACCTCTACAACGGGTTGTATTGGCCACCTCTATAGTAGAACCAGGATGAAGGCCATCTGATAGCAGAGAAACAATTCGTCTATGCAGCTGAGCAGAATCCTGTCAGCCTGATCTGATCAATTCTCAGACAATTCATGGGTTTTTATCCTTGAGTGACATTTGGAGAGTCTCCCAGCTCAGAAAGTGCTAACGGTCCACAGGTTAGGGGGCGCAATACTTTCTTTTAAAATTTTTGCCCACAAAGAATTTTGCACCCGGGGCAACCACCCCTGTAGACCCCCCCACACGCTACGCCACTGGGATAGGGTACAGCTTATAAGGACTCTTCATTATATAGATACAGAGGTAACAAGTAAGGGGACATGCACATTGACGCAAACAACCCACGTGATCACGTTGGCTTTAGTTTTGAAGGGTTATATCCAAGATAATGTATAAGATATATACTTTAATGACTTTGGTTCAGCCTACTTTAGGCATTTGCTTCTTTGTCTCAGGAATCTTCAGTCATTGGCTTTAGACATTGTCAAACACACCTTGGATTAACCCACAGAAGTATTTTAGTCTCACCTTCTTTCTGTTGGTTGTTTCGGTATATCCCTCAGCTTCCATTGGGATGTACAGGGGACTAGTTTACATCTGAACAGTTCACTATGTCATCACATGTAACTCTTTATCTCATTCATACTTTGTATACACAAAGCAATCCTTTTCTTTAAAGTCTACCTCAGATAATCAAATGAAATCATAAATAAAAATATATACATATGTACATACATAGTGGGACTTTCAGACATATCTTTTAATCCATTATTCTGTTCAGCTATAATTACATTTTGCTTTCACCCACTACAATATACACTATGTGGCAATGGCTCAGCCCACTTCAGCCACTGGATCTGTAGCACTGAGAGTGACAGTATTTTTCCAAACATATACTCATCTGCCAAAAAGAAAGAGTGCTTATGTGTGCCGGTTGGTGGACTACTTTACCAATGCTTTTGTGTCCTTTTAAAAATGTTTTTACTAATGTTTATGTATTTAAACTATGTCTTCAGGTTAAAGCAACTCACCGCCAATGGTACTGTGTATTTGTGCCAATAAGAATCATATATTCTTGTGATGTGAATTAAAACTAAAAAGGGTATGTTATATTTTCTAAGGACATCTGTGTGGTAGAAAGGATCTTTTTTTTATTTAATATTTTAATACAAGTGTATGGCCACCAGACAGGTTAATTTGCAGCTTTTTTCTCCTTTTAATTTTTGTGGCATGTGCTTGCAATAAAAAATAAAATTAATCATTGCACTAGGTTGAAAAGGCCAGACATAATGGCTTTGCCAATACTTGCTTTTAATTGTTTCACACTGCAGAAGACATTTTTATTGCTTTTGTCCTCTCTCAAGCCTCAAACCAATTGGCTTTGTCAATGCTTGTTTACATATATATTGCTGGTATGGCTTGCTACTTCATAATGTTGCACATAAGACCTGTTACTATTATTCAATAAAATGGTTTCCTTTTACAACTTCTGAGGGCTAAAAAGCTGTATTAGCTCTGACAGGGTTTACACCTGTAACTTTCAGGTTCAGTAGCGGCTGCTACCGGATAGGGGTGGTTGGGTGGGGGGTTTAATTAACGAAAACAATACATTTACCTTGGAAAGGCCGACCATACGCCGCCTCCCCAGCATCCTCTTCCTTCTTCCTTTCTGCAGTCCGGCTGGCAGCAGGAAGCACCCGGCACACAGGCTTCCTTGAGTCAATCACAACGCTGCAATGCAGCATTGTGATTGGTCTGAGCGCCGTGGATCGGCACTCGAACATGCACAGGCTTCCTGTTCCAGTCTCTCACCTGGCTGTTTAATGCTGCCTGGTGGGGAACTTGCAAAGTGCGCATGAACTGTTTGGTCGGCCCAAGAGGGCCGGCCAAACAGTTCATGCGCACTTTGGGAGTGCACAGCACTCCTCCCCTGCTCTGGCCAGCCCCGCCCTGCCCCAAACTGCACACAGGCCACTGACTGCATACTACAGGAAAAATAAAATGATAACGATACGTTTTTGTAATTTTATTTCCCTTTTTGCGCAGTGAGGCAACGCTCCTCCGCCCTAGCGGAGGAGCCGCCACTCTTCAGGTTATTCACAGATTTTTGAGCGGGCGCATTACTCCACCAATGTATCATCCTAACTTGCTATTTTGCAATTGTCAAAATAGGAGGCAGAACAGACAGCTGCTGGCTACAAAGACAGAACTATACCAGCCCACAATGACACTTGCAGTGACTTTGAAGGATGAAAACACTGGTGAACAGTTTGCAAAGAGAAAGGTTTAATGATTCAAAATCAAGACATAGTTCTACCCTGCTGAAACAACCGATTACTTTGACTATTGATGCTTAACAAGGTGATCAGTTACACTCGCCATTAGATGGGCCAGCGCTCGAGCCCAAATTGGTTTTGACTGGAGTTATAATAGTAAATTAGCCAGGCTTGAGCAACAGTGATTGTGGTCAGGTTACAAAGCTGAAGTAAGCGCAGACGAGATACAAAGAAAAGCTGTAGTTTCCATGGCAATAAAGAGCATTCAGCCAGATAAAAAAAGTCCTCATAGATTGTTGAATTTGGGACCACATTCTAGGACGACAGAACCTAGATGAACTCTTTGACCATCTTTTCTACTCTGTATTGTACTACAGAGACAGCATGAGTCTGGCCTTGCAGACACAGTACTTTGCTGCTAGCATACAAGGGAAACCATGTGGGTAAAGTACATAGAGAGATAGGATAGGAGCAAACAACGGTAAATTAACAGAGTGAAACTAAGCAGCTATAGTTCCAAAGAGAAAGAAGAACAGTGAAAACGTGCTGGTTTAGAGTCGGGGAGAGGGGAGAAGAATGAACCATGGTAGAATTCTCCCAGAGAGATCAGGGTAAGAGCATGCTGGTACAGTACCAGAGAAACAGGATTGAAACCATGCAGGTATACTGCCACATGTATATAAGAAAACCATGCAGGTATACTGCCACATGTATATAAGAAAAACCATGCAGGTATACTGCCACATGTATATAAGAAAAACCATGCAGGTATACTGCCACATGTATATAAGAAAAACCATGCAGGTATACTGCCACATGTATATAACAAAACCATGCAGGTATACTGCCACATGTATATAACAAAAACCATGCAGGTATACTGCCACATGTATATAAGAAAAACCATGCAGGTATACTGCTAGAGAAATAGAAGTGCAAGCATACAAGTATACTACCAGATACATAGGAGTGAAACCATGCAGGCATATTACTTGAGAAATAGGAGTGAAACCATGCAGGCATATTGAGAAATAGGAGTGAAACCATGCAGGTATATTACTTGAGAAATAGAAGTGAAACCATGCAGGCATATTGAGAAATAGGAGTGAAACCATGCAGGTATACTACCCGATCAATAAGAGTGAAATCATGCATGATACTACCAGAGAATTAGAAGTGATACCATGCAGGTAACCTGCCACAGAAACATGAGTGAAACCTTGCAGGTATACAACATGAGAAGCATGAGTGAAACCATGCTTGTATACTGCCACAGAAACATGAGTGAAACCTTGCAGGTATACTAGATGAGAAGCATGAGTGAAACCATGCTTGTATACTGCCACAGAAACATGAGTGAAACCATGCAGGTATACAACATGAGAAGCAGGGGTGAAACCATGCTGAGATACTGCCACTGAAACACGAGTGAAACCATGCGGGAATACTAGGTAAGAAGAAGTAGAAGTGAAACCATGCAGGTATACAACATGAGAAGCAGGGGTGAAACCATGCAGGTATACTAGATGAGAAGCAGGGGTGAAGCCATGCAGGTATACTAGATGAGAAGCATGAGTGAAACCATGCTTGTATACTGCGCAGAAACAGGAGTGAAACCTTGCAGGTATACTAGATGAGAAGCATGAGTGAAACCATGCTTGTATACTGCCACAGAAACATGAGTGAAAACTTGCAGGTATACTAGATGAGAAGCATGAGTGAAACCATGCTTGTATACTGCCACAGAAACATGAGTGAAACCATGCGGGTATACAACATGAGAAGCAGGGGTGAAACCATGCTGAGATACTGCCACTGAAACACGAGTGAAACCATGCGGGAATACTAGGTAAGAAGAAGTAGAAGTGAAACCATGCAGGTATACTAGATGAGAAGCAGGGGTGAAACCATGCAGGTATACTAGATGAGAAGCAGGGGTGAAGCCATGCAGGTATACTAGATGAGAAGCATGAGTGAAACCATGCTTGTATACTGCGCAGAAACAGGAGTGAAACCTTGCAGGTATACTAGATGAGAAGCATGAGTGAAACCATGCTTGTATACTGCCACAGAAACATGAGTGAAAACTTGCAGGTATACTAGATGAGAAGCATGAGTGAAACCATGCTTGTATACTGCCACAGAAACATGAGTGAAACCATGCGGGTATACAACATGAGAAGCAGGGGTGAAACCATGCTGAGATACTGCCACTGAAACACGAGTGAAACCATGCGGGTATACTAGGTAAGAAGAAGTAGAAGTGAAACCATGCAGGTATACTAGATGAGAAGCAGAAGTGAAACCATGCAGGTATACTAGATGAGAAGCAGAAGTGAAACCATGCAGGTATACTAGATGAGAAGCAAGAGTGAAACCATGCAGGTATGCTAGATGAGAAACAGGAGTGAAACCATGCAGGTAAACTAGATGGGAAGCAGGGGTGAAGCCATGCAGGTATACTAGATGGGAAGCAGGAGTGAAACCATGCTGAGATACTGCCACGGAAACACGAGTGAAACCATGCGGGTATACTAGGTAAGAAGAAGTAGAAGTGAAACCATGCAGGTATACTAGATGAGAAGCAGAAGTGAAACCATGCAGGTATACTAGATGAGAAGCAGGAGTGAAACCATGCAGGTATGCTAGATGAGAAGCAGGAGTGAAACCATGCAGGTATACTAGGTAAGAAGAAGTAGGAGCGAAACCATGCATGTATACTAGATGAGAAGCAGGAGTGAAACCATGCAGGTATGCTAGATGAGAAGCATGAGTGAAACCATGCAGGTATACTATGTAAGAAGAAGTAGGAGTGAAACCATGCAGGTATGCTAGATGAGAAACAGGAGTGAAACCATGCAGGTAAACTAGGTAAGAAGTAGGAGTGAAACCATGCAGGTATACTAGATGAGAAGCAGGAGTGAAACCATGCAGGTATACTAGGTAAGAAGTAGGAGTGAAACCATGCAGGTATACTAGATGAGAAGCAGGAGTGAAACCATGCAGGTATACTAGGTAAGAAGTAGGAGTGAAACCATGCAGGTATACTAGATGAGAAGCAGGAGTGAAACCATGCAGGTATGCTAGATGAGAAGCAGGAGTGAAACCATGCAGGTATACTAGATGAGAAGCAGGAGTGAAACCATGCAGGTATACTAGGTAAGAAGAAGTAGGAGTGAAACCATGCAGGTATACTAGGTAAGAAGAAGTAGGAGTGAAACCATGCAAGTATACTAGATGAGAAGCAGGAGTGAAATCATGAAAGCATACTACATGAGAAGCAGGAGTGGAACCATGCAGGCATGCTAGATGAGAAGCAGGAGTGAAACCATGCAGGTATGCTAGATGAGAAGCAGGAGTGAAACCATGCAGGTATACTAGGTAAGAAGAAGTAGGAGTGAAACCATGCAGGTATGCTAGATGAGAAGCAGGAGTGAAATCATGAAAGCATACTACATGAGAAGCAGGAGTGGAACCATGCAGGCATGCTAGATGAGAAGCAGGAGTGAAACCATGCTGCGATGCTACCAGAGGAGGGGGGAGGCGCATACGCTGGTGCAAGGTGTCCAGGAGGGAGGGGTGCTCTCTGTGTGAGACCAGTGGTGTGAGGCTGTGATGGAAGAGGCAGGCCTGGGGCAGTCCTGGGGAGTGTTTGAAAACTCATAAAACATTTGATTGTAACAGGAGACGCGGAAGGCCCTCTGGCGGCGGTGGTGGTATTGGAAGGTTTACCAACACCGGGGCTGCGAGCATTCCTCCTTCTGTGCTCACTACACAGAGACGATGGAAAAACCTTAGTGTGTCGTGCAGGTAGAGAAGAGACGTCAACAGAAGCAAGAAAGAAGCCAGGTAGAGAGTTCCTTTCATGGGGCCCCTCCCGTGCATGCTACAGCGGTACCTGACACATAACTATTTCCACCTCATTAATGAGGATTACACCTCTCAGAACCTGAGACGGGAGAGGTGATAAACCCGACCTCGAAAGACAAACACTGCGGGGAGCAGCCAAGGCGCTCCCTCCCCAATACCTCACTCCTCTGAAATGTTCAACTCTGTGTAACCCACGCCGGGGAGCAGATAGGCGGTACCAGCCAGCTCCAGGCTTCGGGGTGCCAGTGAATGTGTTGTGGGCCCGTGGGCGGCGAGCTGCTAAAGCAGGTGCACACTGGATATCACCGGAGGGACTCCGTCCGAGCCAGTGCTTAACTTCAGCCGGTGTGGACCACCAGCACTCATTTTTAGGGACCAGTGCTTATTTTTCCTCATCAACGCGAGCAAGAGAGAGAAAAGCACAAAGGTGAAAGGAGGAGGAAGAGAAAGGCTGCAAACGGCACAAAGGGGAAAAGCAGCGACCGGCAAGGATGCGAGATGGGGGCAGCAATTGACTGCTAGTGGACCACAGAGGCCTGAGGCAGAGCTTTAAATGGAAACATTGAAGTGCAGCTATTCAATATTTAGAGTACCTATGTGCTGCTCCTGAAAAGTGCTGGTACTCTCCCTTTAAATGTACTGCAGCAGAGCAGCCTGGGTATACGGCGCACTGATCTTTAATAGCACTGCTGGAGCGAAGCTTAGGGCACCGGCACTCAGTCTTTTACAAATTAACTAATTGGACCATTTTAGCACCTTATATGCAGCCTTGAAGAAGTCATGAGGTGTTTCCCCTCACTGACGAAACACGTGTTGGCTGGCTATAAAAACAAAGAAAGAGGCTATTTGTCGAAAACAACAAAAGAAGAACAAAAAGAACATAACTATTCCGTTTTTTCTCTGACTGGACTTTAATTTACATCATTGAACCGAGATCGCGTGTGCTAGAGCTATGTATGTTTATTAGTAGAAGTTGTTGGAACCCATCCCCTGTTGCCTATAGCGAGGCGATGGCTGGGCCCACCTTTCTACCCCGCTCTGCACCGTCCATGGACAACAGTGTAAACAGATGTGTCTGCAGTACTAGAACGGGCCTGTCTAGAACAACGGACACTGAATGAAGGGACAGGGCCTTCTTAGGAGAGGGTGAGATCGCATGAAACACCCGTCAATGAACTCACAAGAGACATGCCTTGTAGACAGTGGCACTCTTTGAAATGCCGTGCTCTTCACTTCTTTTAGGTAAAATAAAGTTTGAAGTAGTATTTAGGAGCGGTGACAATGTTATTCTCAGGCCGATCTCCATCTCAACTTTCACGCAAAGCTGAGCTCCTAGGCGCTGCGGATTGAAAGTGACGAGGCAGCTTTTTTGCATATAGATAGCACCGACTCGAAGATGTCAGTCGATAACCTAATGAAAACCAAAGTGGCTTTCTTAATGCAGGGAGAAAATTAATTGGAGGCAGCTTGAGGGAGATTTCTCACGCAGGTCACGTCGAGAGGGGACCGTAGCCTCCGGCGACCAAACTCGCCTCAAAGGACAGATGGACAGCAGAGAGTGGGTAACATTGACTGTCCTTGCCATAGGCATAGGTGACGTCATTTAGGGGTCGCAGCTGCGATCCCTAGATTGCAGTTTGCGACCTCTGGCAGGTTCTTTGCGACCCCTCTTTTCAGGACAAAACTAGATTTTATTCGTTTGCTGTTCTGCACCTCGGATTCCGCTTCTGTTTTATTTTTTACAAGTTAGCTCGGTTTTTCCTGGAAAACCATACTTCATGTACTGATCTGTCCTGGCATTTGATAACAGAGTTATGGAAAGTATTAGGGAAAACTTCCACTGTTCACCTCCCCTAGCTTGCATTAAAAACACCACTATTTGGGGAAAGGGGAGCTGTAGGAAGCTGGGTTTCTGTTGTAGTAACCCCCCCCCCCCCCACTTTTTGCCAGACTACTGATGCACTTTGACTTGATGTGCCCTGGGTCCCTGCCAATCAGGTTCCCAGGGCCTGTGTTCTTTCCCCAAAACTGTACCTTGTACCCCAATTGGCACCTCTCTGGCCACATGTCAGTCCCTTGTAAAAGGTACCATGGGTACCAAGGGCACTGTGGCCAGGGCAGGCCTCTAAGGGCTGCAGCACCTATTGTGCCACCCTTAGAGGCCCTGTACCTTTACACACACACACTGCCATTGCAGGCTGCATGTTTTGGTGCAGAACAAAGTGAAGAGTCGACATGGCACACAGTGCCATGCCGACAACCCACTGCCCTGGCATAGGTCAGCCACCCCTCTAGCTGGGTGCACAATACCAGTGGTGAGGGTACAGTAGGTGCATGAGCCCTGTACCCCTACAGTGTATAAGCCAATTCTTAGACAAAGTAAGTGCAGTAATGCCATTAAGAGTATATGGTTCTGGGAGTTTGTCATTACGAACTCCACAGCACCATAATGGCTTTACTGAAAACTGGGAAGTTTGGTATCAAACGTCTCAGCACATTAAACCCACACTGATGCCAGTGTGGGATTTAATGAAAAATGCACTCAGAGGGCATCTTAGAGATGCCCCCTGAAAAACGACCCGCCTCTGGTGGGTTCCCTGACTGGTACACACCAGCTTGCCACCACAAGGCATGTTTCTGGACCCCTAGGGTGGGAGCCTTCGCTTCCTGAGCCCAGAAACAAAGCCTTTCCTGGGCGAGGTGTTCACACCTCCCCCAGGCCAGGAAGAGCCATCTGTGGCAGGGGAGCTTCAAAGGCCTTGCAGCCGTTGTAATGCGTCCCCAGCCTCTCCTGCTATCAGGAGCAGGCTCCCTTCCGGTCTCCCCTCCTTTTCGGCAGGAAGACAGGCAGGAAAAATTAGCCAGCCCAGAAGGTGTGCCCACCTCTGCCAACCCCACCCCTCAGTTGGGGGAGGCGAGGTGAAGCCCACTCTTCAGTGCCTGCCATCTTGCAGATGGCAGGCACTCCCCAATCAGGATAAGGGATTGTGCTCACTCCCCCACGTGGGGTGAGCACACCAAGGGTGTTGTCACCATAAGGTCAGTAGCCCATTGGCTACTGACCTCGAGACCTCTAAACAGCCCCCTAAATACAGTATTTAGGGGGCAGCCCTGAACCGAGAACTCAGACAAGAAACCACAAGAAGAAAAGAAGAAGGACTGAACAGCCGTGCCGAAGCTAAGAAGAGGAGGACGCCCACTGACTTGGCCCCAGCCCTACCGACCTGTCCCCACCTCGAACCTGCAGAAGCGAAACTCCGGTGTGTCATGCAGCCAGCAACCTCAAGAACCCTGAGGACTTGCCCTGCCTTCCAAAGAAAAGAATTTGTCTCCTGTGAACACCGGATTTGTTCACCAACAGACTCTAGCTCCGGCGAAATCTGCGAGTCTGCACCACTCTGCACCCGACGCCCACGGCCCGAGTTCGAGTGGCCCGACACCACAAGGAAATCTCCCCGGCAATCCAGACCCAAGATCCAGTGATCCCTGACCTGCCTCAAGCCTCCAGCCGACGTCTGCAGCCTCAATCCGGAAGGTCCCCCCAAACACGACCAGGAGGTGGTAAAAAGATCCGACCCTAAAAGTCATCCCTGCACCCGACGCCCCACGTCCTTGGGTGGCCCAACCGACGGTGTCTAGCCAACCCCCAGCATCCCAACTTACCTCTCCAAGTGGTAGTCGCACCCAGAAGACCTTAGTCCCCGAGCCTGCAGTGTGTTTGCAAACCAGAGAATCCCCATTGAAAGTAACACAGCACCCGACGACAAACCAGCACCCTGCACCCAGCCGCCCTAGTGCAGCTGAGGGTGTACTTTTGGTGCTATCTTGAACCCCCATTTGCCCTGAGCTTAAGTCCAGGAGCTTTGCTCCCACAACCTTGTGGCCTGCTCGTGAGCAGCCATTAACCGAAGGCCCCCTATCCCCCATTGGATAACATTGGGCCTCAGCACTCTGCACCCAGCCGCCCTAGTGCCGCTGAGGGTGTAACAGGAGTGCATCCTTGACCCTGGGGGAACCATGAGTCTAGCCCCAGAAACCCAACTCCCACAACAAAGTACTCACCTATTAACCGATAACACTATTTCCTCCAATAGGATAACACTGACTGTTTTCTGTGAAAAAGTTTCTAAGTGTGGAGTTGGAAAATCTATAAAAGTCTATTAAACTGTAACCAAATAACCAAAACGCTTTTACTTACCTGTTTACAGGAAATGTCCCAGTGTAGTATCCAGCTATACTACACTGTGTAAGAAAAGTAATCTGTAAAGTAATCTACTGGACATCCTATTGAAAAGCCAATACAAAGTATATGTACAATATTTCAAAGCATTGCATTACCAGTAATTCTGCTGTAATCAAACCAAAGTGTATATACAATTGCAATTCAAACTGTATTATTACTGCAAAGTATAAATCACTTACCTATGCCAGGCTTGCTTGGTTCTAGGAAATAAAATAACTAAAAGAAAATCTTTATACAAACAAAATTGGTCTGAGCTCAGTCTTTGAGTGTGTGAATCATTTGCTGATTGAGTGTGTACAACAAATGCTTATCACTACCCTCTGATAAAGCCTTACTGCTCGCTCACTCTACCACAAATAGAGAGTAAGGTGCTATCTACTTTTACCTCTGCCTACCTTTGGGGTTCCACTGGACTCTGTGCACACTATACCTCACTTTGGTATAGTATATACAGAACTAATCACAACTAGGAGCCAAGGGGGAGAAAAACAGAACAGGTCGCCCCCCACTCACAGACTTCAATACAATCAAAGACCTGCTCTGTTAGTAGTCTGGACTCCTATAGACGTCCACCTATATTTTCTCAGGCACAAAATATTGTGTGCCGCAACAGTGGATCAATATCTCCCATCTGCTATCAAGTGTCTAAAATCACAATTTTTAAACCGCATGTGTTGTACTATATCTACAAACTGTGACCCCCCTCAAAACATCACCAAAAAGAAGAGTGAAAAAGGGAGGTGAAAAAGTGGGAACAAAGAAGGCAGTGCCTCACGGGAGTAGCACCATGGGAGTTTACAGACTGATACTCGCCTGTATCCTCAGGTTCTCATCATTAGCAACTGCCAACTTTAGCAACAAAATAAAGAGTGAGGAGAAAAGAAAAGTGCAAAGACTGTGTATGTTCGTGCACAATGCATAAACCCTATATAGGAAACCGAGGTCTAGCATTAGAACAACCGGTGTACCTAAGTCTAAAACCGAGCTAGACAACCACTAGCTGAACTACTTTATTTCTTAGCTGTGTGTCTGCTCCATTAAAACCAACATGTTTCATTGCCCATAGAAATTTGCGGCAACTTCATCAGGGTAGGGTCAGCGTCCTCACTGCACCACTTTCCTCTGTTTATCAAACCTACAAAAGACAGAGAACGTACAACACATTTCAACACCACATATATCAGCACAGGCATCGCGCTAAAAACAAGAGAAAAACTCCTGTAACACATGTAGCACACTAAAAACCACAACGTGTATTTGTGGTGCTACTAGTGGGGAATATCGACAGCGCATTCGCTATATTTACCGAGAGGTTGCCAATCTTCAGCATACCTGCAACCTCATGAAAATACTTCTAAACCTGTGTGTGTGGACTAGCTGTCGATATTCCCCATTGGAGAGCTTTTCCATGAGCAACAGTTACATTACTCTCAGATTCTTTTTAGGCATGGGGAGATTAAGTGATTTGCCCAAAATCACAAGATGTTGAACCAACGCTGAGACTCAAATCTGCTTCCCCTGTTCCAAAGTCGTCAGCTCGGACTGTAACGTCATACCCATGACTGAGGTTATGTCACAATCCACTGTTCGTAGGCACAGACAGTAGCAAAGTGTATGTAGCAGGGACATGTATGGATTGATAACACCCTTGAAGCTGTGAAATGTTGGGCAAACATAACATTTCAATTGGCGTGAAGGACTGGATTGTTTTGCAGCTAAATAAAGATAATGAAATGGGTGCATATGTGTAACAAAGCCTCAATTATTGCACCAGCTGTGGTGCCTGCATGCCGATCTAAAAATTACACGAAGGCCCTCACTAAGACTTACAATTTAGTTCCAAAGAGACCGATAACGGCACCACTGAAATTACAGCATCTGCTGGGAACACCTTCATTTCAATTGAACTTGGGCCCAGATTTACTAACACTTTGCGTCGGGTTTGTGTTACTTTTGTACAACTAACCTAGCGTTTTGGTGGGATTTACTTTCCAATACAAACCATGGTTTGCATTTGAGAGTTGCTTCAAGTGAGGCAAAATAGCTCTCTGTCCTGCTTTGTGCTACTTTGCGTTAAGGGGGTGTACCATAGGTGGCACATTTTATTATCTTTACATGTTTGCTGCACAGTACAGCACACATACAAAGTGGGGAAAGTATTAAAGTATAGTTTTTATACTAGAAGGCCCACTTCCAGTACAAAACCTATGCTTGGCAGAACACACACACGCCCTATGGTGCAAGGGTGTATGCGTTGATGCATTGCAGCCTAAAGTGCAGCAGCACAGAGGGAAAGGAAAACAGCACCATAACTCAGTAGATATGGTGCTGCCCTGATCTCAGTCTTTCAAGCAAGGCAGCAGAGCAACTTTCCTTGCTGCGTTGCGTGAAATGTTAGTAAAGCTGCCACTGGACGTTTGCTCAGTAGTTCACAGTTTCAGGGGCATCAGTAATTTTACAGTTTTGACTGAATTGAAAAATGCGCAATAAATATATTTATGTTTTTGATTACCATTTATTCTAGGTTTATTAATTTCACTTTTGTTAATGCCACCAGGGTCAAAAGTCATATGATGTTACTCAATAGTAAATTAACTAAAAAAAAAAAAAAGTGCCAGGGCCCTGGTCAGAAGGCCACTGCAGCTTGCACCACACATTGCCCCTGCCAGCACTGTCAGTGACAGTAGTAGCACAATTACTAACCATCACACTCATACAAGTGTGACAGTTCAGAAAATTCCAGGACCCCAAAGGTATAAGAATGGCTTGCGCAGCAAGAAATAGTAATTTTTAATGCATATTTAAGTAATAAACAACTGTTGTTGTGCTCATCTCTAAACTAGACAGCACCAAGATGTGGCAGACTGTTCCAACCACCGGTGTTGACAATTAAGTGCTGGTGCTGAGCACTGAAAACCACAGGCTCAAATTAAGCACTGAATTGTTAATTCATGTGACGTCATCGGGGTCAAAGGGCTTCTGATGTCACTTCCGCTACCACTGGTATTTTAGTGAATCAACATCCATGGCGTGGGATCTAGTAAAGTACATTGATGTGGACTGGGAGATCCCGGCTCTGGGATACCAACCGTGGCTGATCCTGGGCCATTATTTCATTTGCCTCAATTTGCGGACTCCCTAATATAGGAAAAATGGTATGTGATGCTATATTATGTTGTGTTATGCCATACCATGCCATATGATTTTATGTTAACATTTGTATAGCGCTGCATTGCTATTAGTGTGGCCTTGCAGCGCTGTTGGCTTTGGGTACCTTCATTCCCTGGTCTCGTGGATTCATTCACAGAACATGGTCTTTTTTCTGTTTGCATATGATCATCAGTAGTGAATGTGTGGTTAATATTCAATCTACTTACTTGGTTGTAGGTATTGTGCAGCAGGAGGTTTTTATACATTTGGGTATTTGCTAGCTAAAGGACTAGTTTGTCTTTATTACAAATTATTAACTCTCACACCTACCTACACCACAGTCTCTTTTATATGGTGTGTTTTATGTATAGTGTTTCACTACACACTTGTGTCCTTTCCACAACCTGTAAATGATGTTCCTATTACTTAATTTAGTAGTGCTCAATTTACCAACTTGGGAAGGGTGGAAAGCGGAGTCTGCCTTACCAGGATTCAAACTTATGACCTTCGGATAACTGCAGATGTCAGTTTCAGGTCTTTAACTCACTGATCCATCTTTCCTGATGTGCATCACTCTAGCTAACACACAGGCATCCTCTCCCCCTTCCGTATGAAGGCATAAACCTCCTCTTTCCCCTTCTCTATGGAGGTATAAACCTCGCCCCCTGGTCTATAGGTCTCGCTGCTGCAAACACTAATATCTCCTTGCCACGGCTGTACATCCCCGTCTGTCTTACTAATTGTCTAGTGCTTGTCTTGTTCAAGGATATCCAGCAGTGGCCCGGGGTGCCCATCCCTCCAAGATTTTCAGCATAATCGGACCATGTAAATGAGTATAATACATGGATGCCTGCAACTTGTGATGTCTCTAGTCACCTGTAATAAGAAAATAATTGGCAGCTCAATTGCAATAACTTACTACAGTTGAGTTGTGACTTCGTAATCTCCTCTGCCACAGACAACAGCCAAGGTGAAAGGCAGGGTGTGGAGAATAATTACAGCTGGAGTTTAAACAACAAAACTGGTGTTTTGTTCTTGATCAGAATAAAGGAAAGATTTATAGCAACATGGTTTCTTCCCACATAGTTCATTACAGAAAAAAAGAATCTCTGCAGGTTGCTACTCATTTTGCGATACTATCCTTTTAAAATCTGATTTACATTAAATCGATGCTATAATGTTTTTGCAAGAAACTGGTGTGTTTAATTTCGCGATACTGATTCCACTTTTAGTCTTCAGCTGCAACCATAATATCTCGTTCATATAAAAGAGCAAGACGCCAAGGATTTAAGTGATAAAATGGTTTGTGGGAAGGGTGATGGCGAGACCATCCATTATAAGGAATAAAATGCGGTCTCTATTGCAGGTCATGACGGATAAAAATTAAAAAGGACCTTACAAAGGAACGTGGCCTTTGGTGTAATTCTTCTATATGGTCACAAAACCCCTCGCTGATTTTCAATCTCCTTATAATATAAGGCAGCTGGTACTTTATCACAGAAATCATTTCACTTAATTGCATGTAATTGCACCTTATGTGGATATGCTTATAATGTGCCATTGGATCCTTACCTCCCATTGGACACCCCTGATCTAGTCCTATAGTTCGCATAGTTGAAAGAAGGCATGTAATCAAAAAGAATCAATGCGCTTCCGACTGCCAAAAAATGTGTGCAATTTGTGTGACATCGATGAAGAGGAAATAGTTAGTGCACCCTCAGCCAACTGTAGTCCAAAGAATTAAATATAACATTCACAACCGGTGACATCCATGTGCCAGCCAAAAGGCTAGTTCTACCTAAAGCTTGTACACAGAGATGCTATTCCTCTCTAAGAAATCATTCAACCTGACCTTAAACACTATAGAGGAATCAAGTAGATCACATACCTATTGTTGAAGCGTCACTGCAATATATTTTATTCACACGCATAGTATTGACTGGCATGCCCTGTAATGAGGAGCTAATGCATGAATCAAAGCATAGGTAACATTCACTAATGCATATGTAAGCCTGCCAAAACATCTTTTGTAATGAGGAAGTGTCACTTCATGTTACATATCGGGCACATACACACCAGAGCAGACCCCCCATGCCCATACAATTCGAGAGTGAGACCAGAGGAAACCTTCCCGCTGCACAGAACATAAAATTATTGGTTTTATCAATGGTGTTTTTTTGGTAACTCTTTCCCTTCTCACTTTCATTGCCTTCATTTCTTGAAAGTTGAGCATGAGTTTTTCAAGCATCTGTTTGATCTGGATTCCCAGAATTTTGTGGACTTTGCATTATTACAATCAGTACTCTGTGCTATGTGCCAAAAAGAATTCTAAGATCCATTTTAAATTGTGATATCCTGTCTTCAAAAATGCACCTCTTTTGAATTCAGCTTCTCACACTAAAATGAATGGTTTTAATAGATATAAGTCCTTCATACACAGACAATTTGAAGAATTGATAACCCACTGCTCACAACGGGGAAACACGGGTAACTTTAACAAAGGGCCTGGCTGTACACCAGTAGAATACTAAACACACACAATACATCTAAAAACCTTGCTCAACTACCTCTTTTAGGGCCTGATTATTAATTGACCACAGTGGAAATCCCAGGTGCAGGACTAACTGACCCAATTTTGCTGTCTGGAAGATTCATCTGGGAGAATCCCCTTCAGAAAGACCGCACTGCAGCCAGGACCGGTCACTGGCCGCCACCCAAACTTCAGAGAAAGCACGGGAGTCATGTTATGGTCTGTAGCCAGTCTTCTCTTTTGAGCATTACCAACTTCTGTAGAACATCAGAACAAGACCAGCCTCGGCGAGCAAGAAGGTGCCTGCATGATTCCCTGCCTCACCGCCACCTGTGCCACGAGTTCACTCGGCCGTCGGCAATGCGGCCTGACTCGGAGACGCTGCTGTGCTGGGATCAGTCTGTGTCGGATTGCTGTTACAGGCGCAGCTGTGGATATTCTCGCCTTTCGCGAAGAGCTCAGAGAACGCTGAGAAACCTGACGGGAGACGGCACGGGAAGCAGGTTTTACAAAGTGCGGAGCCCCCCTTTGAAAATCAGAGCTCGGACAATATTGTTTTTTCCCCCCTGGTCGCTGGAGCATACCCGTCTACTTGATCGGACTCTTTGCTGCTTGGCTGCTCTCTGTGGTGGTCCGGCGTTGCCCCTCAAGGAATTTTTGGGACTCGACTGGGCTGCTGGCCTTCTCCTTCACGGGTGAGTGGAGTATGACGTCCCGTGGGGTCCTGGGCACAAAAAGCAAAATCCCTCCTAATTCCGGCTCCGGCCCCTCTAACGCAGCGCCAACTCCTAAAATTAGGCGAGAGACTGGGGGCCTCAAAAAAACAATAAAAAAATCTGCTGGCGGGGGACATCCTAAGAACGGGGGTGGTTCTCAACCCTCAGTAGCAGAACTGTTTTCGGTAGCTGGGACGATGGCTAACTCTGGTCTTGGCAGCGGGGTGAGACCTGCTATTGGGCCCGACAACGAAAGAGAAAGTGGCGTAATAAATACAACTTTGGCCAGCCCGGTTCAGCTCATTGTTGTGCAGCCAGACCTACAGCCTGCTCTTTCTCTAACCAGTATACTCTGTTTTGAGACTGGTGTGACAGCTCAGGAACACGGGTCTCTAATAGCCGATAAAGATGGCTCTAATATGAACACTGAAGCTTCAGCTCCTTCTAAGGAGACCGACCTGCTGACTGGTGCTGGCTCCAGTTTAACCCCAGCTGTAAATGTTCTTCGGGATCACGATATCTGGGCCCTTCTGCTACTGATGCTATTGATGCCAAAGGCATTAGCACACAATGGCCACAAAACCCAGTGTCTCCAGATCCCGCGGGAGACTACTTTTTCCTCAGTCTCAGATGGATCGAATTCCCCGATTGAGGAAAGCTCTTCCTCATCAAGCGACGGCGAACTCTCTGAATCTAACTTTAGTAACGCTTCCAAAGGGAAAAACATGGTCCAAAAACAGAATACCAGCGCGGCTAGAAGTAGGGGGAAGAGACTTGAAAAGAAAGATCAGCTTAAATGGGACTATTCAGGGTCTCACCTCTCTTTTTCTCCCAGTGGTGACCCTGTTAAGTCGGCCTGTGCTCTACAAGATCAATCTGAAGAACCCTCTTTGGCCGCTATACTGGCTTCAATCAAACAATTCCAGGAAGAAGTCCGGATGGACAGCCAACAGGCTAAAGGTGCTGCCAAAAAACTGCAAGGGGGTCTTAGAAAACTCAACAAAACATGCTCTGACATCTGTGAAAAAGTGTCTATGGTGGAAGTTCGTACCGAAAGTCTCGAAACGGATGTCTCTTTGCTTAAAAGCCAGTGCTCTTCCCAGGGCGATCGCATGACGGACGTCATGTGGAAGCTGGAAGAGCAGGAGAATAGGCAGCGCCGAAATAACCTCCGCCTTCACGGGATTCCCGAAGGAGTGGAGGGGGAAGATACTCGGCGCTATATCATAAAACTCCTGAGGGGGGCCTTCCCCGAGCAGACTGAGTGGAACTGGGAACACGAAGTCCAACGAGCCCACCGGTTTCCCTTTACACTAAAGAAGCAATTTGGCAAGACAAACGAAACCACAAAGCCACGAGCCTTCCTGGTGTTCTTTGGAAACTTTTTATTAAGACAGCTGATTTTCGACCAAGCTCGACAAAATTCTCAGAAGTGCTTTGAGGGGGTATCGTTCTTCGCCAAACCAGACTTTTGTCATATCACCGTTGAGCGAAGATGGCACCTCCGTCAATTAATCACCCCATTTCAACAACTTGGAGCACAAGTCTTTCTTATGAATCCTGCTAAGTTGAAGGTCATTATGAACGGCTCTCCACGAATTTTCACCTCAGAAATTAAAGCTCAAGAGTTTCTCACTGGACTTAAGGCCAGAAAGGAGCCAAATTAACGCTAACCCCGGCTTAGTATGGTCCACTGTCTCATATCTTGCTTGATGATTTTATGGTGACTTATGTTGGTGGCTTAAGTGGGAAGGGGGGTAAGCAAAAGGAGGGAAAAAAAAAAAAATAATAATTCTAGATAGATATTTTCACTTTTGAATTATACTATTTTAATGCGATAACACTTAGGAAAACATCAGGTCTATCTCCAGTAAAGGGGTAGTTAACCGAGAGACTCAGGATAGGGGCTGGGCTGAGCCTTTCTTCCACTCCCTCTTTTTCCTTTTTCGGCCTCGCTTTTCATTTAGTCTTTTTCTGTTCTTTTCTGTTCTTTCTTTCTTTTTGTCTCCACATGCTTCTTCTTGGGGTAGCTGGGTTTAGGTTATAGGTCTTCGGTGACCTCCTATGAGCCCTCTTTGGTAACAACTTGCAATGACCTGGTGTGTCAATGCCTGCCGCATTGTGAACATGCGCTTAACCTACACGGCTGGGAACGGGTGGCGGGGTGTTACAACAGGTAACCATCACTCAGGGTTTCCCCGATTGCTCACTTTTGGGGGGGGGGGAGGAGGGAGGGTGGGGGGCTCTGGGGGCAAGGGTAGGGGTAGGGGTTTGGGTTGGATGGGGGGAGGGTGGTAGGGGGGGCAACTGAGTCTAAAATTGTTGTTTTTGCTTTTTTGATGTGCCAAATGTTTAACTCTTTCGAGCGGACCTTTACTAAAAGTATATTTAGAATGTTTCACAGTCTGATATGGGATATTCAATTGTTCATACGGGGCAGTTTTCAGTGTGTCTTATTCTCATCGTTTAAATGGTTTGAGAGCTCATCAGAGACTTTATATGTATACTGCATACAATCTCCCACAGTGTTTTATTGCTGGTTTTTTTTTTCTTGTAAAACTTTGATGAGTACAACAAATCTTAAAATCGTTTCTTTGAACATTTGCGGTTTGAATGACATTCGCAAAAGGTAGAAAGTAGCTCAGAGTTTACGGCTGATAGGGGCCAACATTGTCTGCCTTCAAGAGACACACATAGAAGGCTCTCAGCTACATCTTTTAAATACTCTGGGATATAATGTTATTGGGGGAACTTCACAAGGGACACGAACGAGGGGCGTTGCCATCCTAGCACGTTATAATAGCCTACTCCAGCCTACCCGAGTTAAAACTGATCCCCAAGGAAGATGGGTGTTTGCAGAATGTCATCTAACTCCTGCCTATTCTTTCACCCTTTGCAATATATACGGGAGTGTCCTGGATGATCCGAGCACGATAGACTGGGTTTCTGCAGAATTAGCACACTGGCCCCTCCCCGTCATTATATGCGGGGACCTTAATATCAATCTACCCTGAACTGGGGGTCGAACTCACAATTACGGTCGACTACCCGTAAACCCAAGGTGTTACAAGCTATCAAAAATCTTTTACATATATATGGGCTTGTGGATGCCTGGTCTCATTTAAATCCAACCCAGCCAGGCTACACATTTTTCTCTGCACCACATCAATCTTTTGCACGCCTGGACTTCTTCCTGGTCTCTTCCGCTCTAATCCACAATAGTGAAATTCATCTGCTTCTCCGCATTTTATCAGATCATAACCCCCTAAGCTTTAATATTCGGGGTTTGACTACCCACAAGGAAATTTCATCCTGGAGCTTTGAGAGAGCACTCCTGTTAGACGAGGGTTATCAGAATCACATGAAACAGTGGATCCAGACCTTCCTTGATAATAACCTTGGCTCAGCTCCTGTGATGGCTGTCTGGGACACGTTAAAAGCTTGTGTTAGGGGCGAAACTTTACAATTTTCACTGAGGAAAAATAGGCAGGAGAAAGCTCAGCTAGTGGAGCTACAGACAAAATTAGCAAAAGCGGAGGAAAACCTTATTGCTGCAGTCCAGTCCAAGGGGGAGGTAGATCCAGCTCAACTGGCAGTGGCCGCTGCTAGGGCTGAGATCTGCTCAATTTTGGCCGAAAAAGCCGCTTCCAAGTGGGTTGTTGCTTGTGAAAAAGTATACGAGTGCAGCGAAAAGATTGGCCACCAGTTGGCAATGAGAACAAGGCAACTGACCACCAGTAGCGAAATTCAAAAGATCAGGACCTCCTCTGGGGTTATAACCAGCAATCCAGAAGATATTTGCACAGCCTTCTGCGAATTCTTCCAGTGCTTATACACTGAGGAAGATGCCGCATCCCAAGTGGATGGGCAATCTGCCCTTAATAATTATTTGGACCCAATCGTGCAATCACTCTTCAGTAGAGAGGAGCGGGAACAACTTGTGGATCCCCCCTCATGGGATGAAATTGCCAAGGCTCTGACTAATTTACCCGATGGGAAAGCAGCCGGGCCCGACTGCATCCCAGTTGAATTTTATAAAGTTTTTCTTTGCCAAATCAAAGATATTTTTAATGCTGTAGTGATGCAAATTTTCAATGGTGCTATTCCTCCTCAATCGTGGTCCATCGCCAAGATTATTGTCTTCCTTAAAAAAGACAAATCGCCAATAGAAATGGGTTTGTACCGCCCAATCACCCTTATTAACGGTGATTCAAAGATTTACGCCAAAATATTTGCCGCACGACTCTCGGCTAAAATTGAAAGTCTTGTTTCCAGGTGGCAGCACGGGTTTATACCCGCCAAGGGCACCACTAAGCATATTCGGAGGGTCATTACTCTGCTTGACGCTGCACAGGTTTCAGGGGACCCGATGGCTGTAATACTCCTTGATGCAGAAAAAGCATTCGATCGGGTCTCCTGGAATTTTCTTTAGGGCGTCATGCGGAGAATGAACTTTGGGCCTAAAGCCATCCAGGCCATTAAGGCGTTATACCTTTCTCCTATGGCTAGGGTGTCTATTAACGGGTCATTGACGGAGCAAATTAAAATCTCGCGGGGGACCCGACAAGGATGTCCCTGCTCCCCACTACTCTTTGCTATGTTCATTGACCCATTCATTAAAAAACTTGAAGGGAACCAAGCCATACCGGCAGTTAGCAGATTTGGCCTAGTAACTAAAATCATGGCCTATGCCAACGATCTAGCTCTGGTTACACCGGATCCTGAGAAAGCCATCCCTGTAATCGAGGCAGAGGCCCACTTATTCAGGGCCGTTTCAGGATACAAACTAAATAAAGGAAAAACCCAAATTATAATTAATAAAAATGTCACCTGGAACGAGAATAGAGTAGTGGCCAAAGCTAAATACTTAGGTGTTAACATCTCGGCTGATACTGACTTGATTGTTGGCCAAAATATGGATCCTCTTGTTACAGAGACAAAGAAAGCCCTGAGCCGTCTTAATAATTTACACCTTTCCATCGTTGGTCGTTGTAATGTGCTTAAAATGATTTTTTTTCCCAGAATTTTGTATTTTTTCAGAGCAATCCCTCTTGAGTTTAATAAGGCAACACTTAAGATTTGATAGGTTATTTTCTCAGTTCGTTTGGGCATTCTCCCGACCTAGGAGGGCGTATAAATTTTTGTCTTTACCCCGGGAAAGAAGGGGGTGGGCTTTGCCCAACCTAAAAATATATTACTGGGCTACTGTTCTGCAATCATGTCCTATACTGATGCAAGAGTTACCCCCAATTCCCGCTTCAGGTTTACCCTCACCCTTCGAACTTTTGCTAGGCCCCGACGCTTGGGGCTGCCTGTGGCGTCAGTTGGGATTCGGATATTATAAAAGGGTCAAATTTAAGACCTTTTTAGGAGCGTATAAGGTTTTCTCTGCCGTACGTAGGAATCTAGGAATTGGTAGACTGAATTTTTAAACTCCTCTTAAAAATAATCCCAATCTACCGGATATCTTTGGACCCTCGTACTTTCAAAATTGGGCCGATAAGGGGGTAAAGAAATTAGGTGACCTTTGTTCATCCGGAGGGGTTTTGTCCTTTGAGGAACTTCAATCCCTTTTTAACTTGAACAATAGGGACTCCTTTAAATATCTTGCTATTAAGTCCTTCTTCTTACGTTAAGACAGAGGGACCCGCAGGCTTCGTTAAATGTGAACTAATTGGGAAACTTTGTGCAACTACCCCCCCCCCCACGCATTGGCGTAATTTATGAATTCATTAATAGCTTAGTGCCTGACGATCTGACTAAAGTTTCTACTAAGTGGCAGCAAAAATTGAATATATCCAACAATGTTTTCAGCCTCGTGCTCAAATCTGCCCAAAATGATTTGCTATCCGCCAGTCTTCAGGCACAGTTCTACAAAACTTGTTTTTTCTTATATATCACACCTTCCAGGATAGCGAAATGGGGGACTGGGAAAGGTACACACTGTCCGCGCTGTGCTGAATTCAGCGCTGACTCAATCCACATGTTTGCCACCTGTGTAAAGCTGGGGCCGTTACTAAATAAGATTCAAGCTTTTCTGGGTCAAGAGTTATTTCAAAACGTTCTTTTATCCCCCACCACCATTTTGCTTGGAACTCAGGATCTGATAGATAGAAAGAACGGGGGGGCTCTAATATTTGTAGCCATGGCAACATATAGGTTATGCATCGCGATTGCCTGGTTAGACCCTAACCCCCCACTGTTTTCGCACTGGTTGGCCCGGTTTTACTCAATCTTTTCCCTTGAAAAGGCAATTTAATCAAAAAAGGGTAACCAAGCAAAAAAAAAAAAAGGGTTAGTTATTTGGGAGCCTCTTTCTCGCTGGCTTAACTTGCCAAATCCTGTAGTAAGCGGGGAAAACGCTCAAGCTTTGCATCTTATCTAAATTATGACATTTTCTTCATTTAATTCTGTGCTATATATTCTGCTGCTGTGGTGTTGTATTTAATGATGTACTGTTGCACTGGTCACTTTATCGCATGCTTAGCTCAACAGAATATTTATTACTGCCCAACTGTTTGCTATTGCACTTTATATTTCTTATGGATATTCCGGATTGTGATTCTCTTTTTCTAACATGAAGCATTATTATTGGTTTAAAAAAAAAAAAAAACTGGCACTCGTCGGACCTTTTCAGTCCCAGGGGGGGGGTGGGTTGGGGTTGTTACACTTTGCATTATTGTCTCCCTTGCTATGAATTCTTTGTAATAAAAAAATAAAAAATAAAAAAAGAACAAGACCAGCCTCATGGTGATTATTTTGGCTCTAGCAAGATATAGGCTATGCCATTGATATGTTCAATATTTACCATAGTACATCAGTTACTAGAGTAAATCCTGTGTATGTCTCATTTCTTGTAGAATGTGATCATTCATGAAAAATCCAGGTAAATGAAAAAACTGGACTTTAAGTTAATGTAAGAGCAAATAGTAGCAGTAGTCTTGTGTTCTGTTTAGTATAGAAAAGTCGTCACTCGTAAGAGACTGCAGAAAATCAGCGAGAACCACAATCTGACAAGACAAGCTATATGACTCCAAACTGATTACGCCCCTTGTGTGACTTCTTTCATATCCCTATCCCCATTATCCACTCTTCACCATTAGGGCAGAGCGCAGGGCTCAGCTCTTTTGCTCCTGCATCAACATTCAGATCAACAGGGTGGTGGCGACTTGAGTTTGACATAGGAAGGCATCAGGGTGTGTTCTAAAATCCTCCTCAGATTTTTGAAAGGTGTCTTATTGTCCAAGTAAAATATGCCAGGTGCTTAACAACTTAAAGGATATCACCCACATCGTGAGTACCAAATTATGAGTTTTTCTAAACATGGCTGAAGTATAGGAAGCGAAAATACGCTGCACCATTACTGCACATATAACTGAAAGGCAACTCCCCCAATTAAGAGGAAATCACAATTTTGGTAGATGCAGGTAATTTCTGTATGACTAGGGTAATTTACTCATGGATTGAGATAAAAGCTATAAACGCAGCAGGGCTTTTCACTAAATATGCGCCTATTGATCCCCCAGTGTGACATGACCCAAAAGGATTCTTTGAGGTGCCTTTGGCAAGTACTGACATATTACTTTATTTTAAGGGAGATGGCCACATGTAATACAGAAAGTGCATTTAGGGCCCTTAGCTTTGCCAGTTCAAACAGGGCCACTGTTAGCAACATATACAACACACTCAGTAATGGGCTCATTAAACAGACTAGACCTAAAACTGCTGAAGAATTTAATAGGGATTTACTGGCAGTTTATGCAATATGTGTTGTACCAGTCAGGCCCACATTTGACAGGCACAGCTCAGATACCCACACATGCCTCAGAACCAGCCACTAAAGTAGAAACTATTAATACAACGATGGGGCATTGTGCCATTCAGTGAAACAAGATTCCTCTGTGGCTCGCTAAAAAAAAATCCACCTTGAAGCAATGTACCCATATTTTACACCAGATGAAAAGCACACCTAAAACAAATATGTGCCATTCAATAGGACCATGCTTATTCCTTGACAATGTCAGTCATTAGGAAGTATATTTGCAACCTTACATATGGCTACGCAAGGCAAGTCATCAATTGCGGTATTACTTGAGGTTCTTAGACAGATTCATGAAGGGGTCGGAGCCTCACCGGCAGGTGATCTAGACATGAAACTGATATGGAATATTAATACAGCAATAGAATTGTTACTAGAAAGAAGTGATGGAGCGCCTTTGGTTGTATGCCAGAGATCTGTGGCTACAATGGAAGATCTGAGAGAAGCAGAGTTACCAAAGATTACCTCTTAGGTTTTTGTTTCAATGGAAAGGGACACTCTCGCTACTAAGCTGCTAAAGCCTAACAACCTAATTCTGAAAATGAAGAGATTGCTAAGGAAAAGTAATAGGATATGCAGATGAATCTCAAGAAGAAAGCTCAAAAACCCAGGGAGGCTTTGCAAAAAGACGTTTCGCTATTACCGTAGAGATAAAGAACAAGGATGTATTTTAAGGGATAAGAAAGACCTTGGGGCTCCAGAGAGATGAAAATACCCTGACAAACTTTACTCTCACTAGCTGTAAGATCCAGTTAAAAGTGGTTTTAGATAAGAGATAACATATTATCAAGTAACTGAGACAATCAAGACAATTCACTACAAATGGCTCATTACGATGTCGGTCGGAAAGGCTCCGAACGGCATTCGGATTTTCCTAACCCGTGTCGGAAGCCATGTTTCCGACTGACTCAGAAACTTTTCCGACCGACCGATTACGATGGAAGGTACCGTTTGGTCATTCCGAATCAGTTCTGACCGGCATTCGAAGAATCCGAGTTGGTCGGAGCCGAATCGTACAGCTCTATTGACCGCTTTTCCGACCAAAGTATTACGATGCCGGATTGAAACAGCCTTTCCGAATTGGTCTGTCTAACACGGAACGGCTGTCGGAAACTGACTTTGGGGGCATGTAGCAGGCCCCCCTTCAACCGGAGGCCTCCGATTGGGGCCCGTGAGGGGACCCATCGGTCCCCTCTTTACAACTATGCACAGTGTGGCAGGCACAATGGAGTGCCTGCGACAGGGTGCAAGGTTTTCCGCAACCACCCCTTTTTTCAATGGGAGCCTGTGTTGTCGGTCGAAACACAGACTCCCATTGAAGTCAATGGGAGTCCGACTGAACTGTGTTCGGAAACATAATCAGTCGGTCGGACTCTCCGAACCCGAGTCGGTTGAGACGGATTCTGACAAGGAGTGGGGCGGATTGCTTTCTGACCGATATCGTAATGAGGCCGAAAGTGTAGTTACATAGCATTCGGTTGTACAGGTCCTTAACATCACCATAATTCAACAAATCACAAACATTTTTAGACAGAATAATAATCATGTGAAAAGATAAGTGTTAGTTTTGCATCTTATCTGCAATATGTCAGATGTGTACTCTTCAAATATGTATTTTCTTAAATTGCTGATGTCACACTGGTGGTATCTGGTGGACTATGGGAGGGGAGGGAATACGTTTCTGTGTTCAATATTTACTGGTCAGAAATGTATGTAACAAATTCCAGATATCCTTGGATTTTGAGGTGGGGGTTTTAGATTAGCATAGAATTTGCCATTTCATGACAGAGTATAAGGGCTCCAAGCAAGCAAGCATAGGATAGTTGGGGTGGGGGAGCTCTGCTCAAGCTGATGGCGACTCATCTTTTAGCGAGGAGCAGTGCTATGGCTATATATATGGGTTCTACAACCAGTTCTGTCATCTCTACAACATTTAAACATCTGGCGGTCAGTATGACACTATAGGAAAGCAAGTCCATGCAAGGTTGCATCAGCATAGTTAGATCGCAAGCACTGGGCTTCAGGCTGCAGGGCCAGGAGCTTTAAACTCGCCAGTGTATGCTATATCCTATGGAGAAATTTGTAGTGATCACTTTGTGTCGCCCAATCATGGGCATTTCTTTAGTTTGCATACAGCATTGTTCCCACTGCTGGTCAATAATATTTAAGTCCAGATCCCCTTCTCACTCATCTCTTATACTGTGGTGTATCTTGGCAGCAGAATTCATCATTGTGACGTATAGTTTAAAGGCAATTTATTTGGACTAGGACCCGTTATAAGGTATGAAAGTTGTCTATGTTCTGTAAGTTCCTGGGGGAAAGTGCAAAATTTAGCTTTGAGTATTGCTCTGTCTCTATAACACAGAACGCAAGAAGCCGTGTTCTGCTAGGTACAAAAACAAATTCTTCAAGTGTTAGGAACGCCTTGTCTCAAAATAATTTACCAATTGTATTTTTTTTTTACGTTCTTTAAGTTGGAGAACTGCCTTGGGTTCAGTTGTCAGAGGTATTGCAGGGTTATTAATAAGCGGTAAGTGAGGAGAACATATCCAAGGCACACATGAATAGCTTGTCAGTTTATGCCAGGCATTGACTGTGCTTGCAACTGGGTTGATGGTCTTAGGTTATCTGACCATTACTTGATTCAGGGACGTCTTAAGAGTTGTTGGCTGTAACTGTTTCCATCAGTTTGTGTGGTAGTGCCATAGTAAAATGATGCCTGTAGTATCTGCAGGCCTATGTCTCAGTACAGCTTTAACAAGATGGTCTATTCTATCCTGGACTGTTTGCCTGCCTAGACCAGCCTAATTGTGTTTGCAGTGAAGCAAAAAAGTGTTGTGTGGGGTATATATTTACAACATGGTGAAGAAACTGAAGAAGCACAACCGTTTTTATTATTGCAAGCCTGGCAGTGATTGATAATGGTAGTTTAATGCAGGCTCCGCTTTGTTGGCACGTTTAGTAATGGCATTGTCATAGTTTTCCCTTCAGACTATATCAATGTCTCGGTGTATCTGAATAGCCAGATATTTCACTGAGGTTGTGTACCATGGTACTGGGTAATCCAAGTCGCACTGGTGTTCGGTGGGGATTAGGAGGAAGAGAGTGGATTTTCCCAATTTATGAGTCCAGATACAGCACTGAATTTCAAGAGGGCTTGACAATAGGGGGTAAGTTATTAGCCATACAAGATCATCAGCTTATGTGATACAAGGATGCATCTCGTAGTGAAGCGAAGACACCTCTGTGACAGCCAATATCAGTAGCGAAGTATCGTGACAGACTATTATAGTTACTGTACAACAAGGATAAGGCCTATTGCAAAGGTAGACATGGAATATCAATTGAACGATGGGTTGAAAGATAGTTATATTCATTCAGTGAATTATTGATAATGCTGAAGATGACTGATGTGAGCTCTCTAGTATAATGTGAAATATTACCCGGGGTACACCTATCATATTTAGAAAGTTACCATTACGGATTGGAATTGTAGAACTATTTCATTTTTGTTCCTTGATATGAAAGGAGAATATGAACTGAGAAGTATTACTCTATACAGATGCAAATAGTGGCTAATTTCATACATGTTACTAAAGTACTGTGGATGACAGTAAGATAGATATATAGATTTTTGATGCCTGTATTGCAATATTTTACAGCCTTCAAAAAGCATGGCTTTGTTCTTCGAAACATGTGAAATGTATTGTGCATATTGAGAATATGAATGAATTCTACATGCCAGAGTAAATAACTACATCTTGCTTGGTTTTTCACATCTGTGACGAATAAAAAAAAGAAAGGGGCTTTTTATGTAACAATATTGATTGTTTTTCAATATAATGGACATTGTTTCCTACAATGAAATATCACTTTGTATAATTCCTGTTGTCGGGTGCTCACGAGGAACTTGTTTTTCTTATATGTTTAAATAGTCACACCAGTGGGCTTCTGATATCTCAGTGGTGTCCAGGACACTCCAGGCCAATAACCTACCTACCTCCTATATAAATAAAAATTAATTGTGTTGATACAAAAAAGCATCCAGAGGTAATATTTGTGCAAGATGGACCATGGGCTAAACAGCATTACTCTGAGGCCAGATGGATAAAGGGACTGAAAAAGATTTCTAGATTAGTCGCATGTGTGCACACATTTCTTATATGTTTGACAATGCTACATATGTCACAAGCCTTGATGCACGTTAACATACTTGTTTCACTATTTGATTTGAATGTGTGAATCAGTAAACATGAAACTGCTGGGCCAGCGCGAGCCTTTACTAACGTGAGTCACCTATACTCCTGCTACAGGCTAGCAGAGTTTGGATGTTCTAAATTGTCACATATAATTTGCAGATTTTCTGTGCATCATGACAGCTGGAGAAGGATGTTTCCATTCTTTGCCACATTAGCTAGAAATGTACTTGCCAACTGACCTTGTGTGAGTTCTGTGCTGGTGGAATGAAAAGATACAACACAGCAGCGTCCATGTGCTTCCTAATAGAAGCATTGTCATTTGTGTAATGTAACAAATGTAGAAACTGATGGGAAAGGGCTCCACCTTCCTCAATAGACCTTAATGCACTGCAGAGGAATAAAAGACTTTAGTAACTGTGGTGGGGCAAGAAGACTGACCAGGTGCTGGGGAGAAAAGCTGGCAAGTGGGCCTCCCATTTGAGGCTTACGAGCAATTCAGGTGTGCAGGGGGCATTCATGACTAGGTAAATATTATGATCAACTATTGCATAAAGCTGTGAGCCATCGAAATGTAATATAGACAGGTAGAATCTAATAGGTCAGGCATGTGTGATGAACAATTTGTGGGGTATACCTAGCTTTCACTCTTAACTTTTAATTTATGAGAGGTTTATAATTATGTTGATAATTCCTGTTTATGTGAGTTATACAAGAACACCATATATTAAATTCTAAAACGTTACCACTATTTTTGTGTGTACTAATTTAAGGGATTAGAGTGGAGCTCTGCTATATAACCTACAGATGTACAAGATTCTCAGATGGGTTTTCTTTCGATTCATAACACACTTCCCCCATATGTGGAGAATGCAATT
Source organism: Calotriton arnoldi (assembly GCA_963921515.1). Taxonomy (NCBI): domain Eukaryota; kingdom Metazoa; phylum Chordata; class Amphibia; order Caudata; family Salamandridae; genus Calotriton; species Calotriton arnoldi. Next base: position 767,406 of record CAWUFW010008765.1, read on the forward strand.
GGAGCGGCAAGTGTCACCTGACAGCTTTCTTCCTCGAAAAACTCATTTTCTTTTAGGGGTTCAGGAACTCTACCAGAGTGACCCCAAAATTCTTAGGATACACTACAGGGGGTAATCAATACCATAACCTTTGCATACTCTGATAATCTGCAAGTTTTCACATAACGCAGTGACGGGCTACAGGCTTCCCAGGGTGTAATCACAACCTTGCTTTGAAAGGCTGTTGATATGTGCTTGCATAATAAATAAGTCAAAACCACTAGCTTTGCTGTAACTTTTGATAACAAATAGGTCAAATATATGGCTTTTGAATTAATATTCCCTAATAAAACAATCAGTCCAATTTCCTTTATGATTGGCTTGTCACCAAACTAACTAAAGCCAACTGCATTGAGAGTGAGCTTAACCTACAGGCAACCATCAGCCATCCAGTCATAAAACTGTAAAATTATAAGTGTACAAATATGTGGAAAAAATTACAGTTTGCAAAACAAAGAGTATCCCCGTGCAAAACGTCTACCCTCATGCTTGTTAGAGGGGGTAACCAACACAAAAACCCTTGCCTACTATATTCGTCTGTGAGATTCATATAACTGTCTACCTGCATTCATATAGAGTAGTAGCATTACAAGCTTAACGTTCTATTGATTTAGCATATGTTTTAAACAACAAAACAAGAAATAAGTCAGGATTACTGCTTTTGTTGTAAATTTTACAAATAAAACAGATCAGACCTATGGCATGTGCCATCATTTTTCCCAATGAAACAATCACTTTCCCTAAAGAAAACAATGTGGATATATCGGCTATTGATGTAGTGCCCCCCACCCCCCAGTCTTTCTACAGAGCAATGGAGTGCTCTACAAGTGGAGTAGCTCACAAAAGAGATTTTGAGCACAACAAGGGGGGACTAAAACGACCATTGGTCCAGCACTCTAACGAATGGACCCCTAGAATAAAGGGCAAAAATCACAAACTGAATGATCATTTTTAGAACTTTCTTCTTAGTTGCCAAGGTGCAAATTGTCAAGTGTCACCCTCAGGGAGTCGTGAACTTTCAGGCACGCTTGGGCTGCATTCTTTTTGTTCTTAGCATTGTTAGTAGGAGCTGAAAATCCCGAGACTTCAAGGATCACCAGCATCTGTGTCATTTAGGGCTCGGAGCTGTGACCCCTGGCTTGCCCCTTGCAACCCCTATAACTGCCTTTGCGTCCCCTGGATTCAGAGGTGGCAAAATCAGTGCCAGGAACACAGGGGACAACTCGTCCTTCTGGACGATGGTTGGGGCTCCACTTTCCTTGTTTTCTTTTTTTATTTCCGTAATGGTGAAAAATACTACATTATTCACTATTAGTGTGATAAAAATGGAGCACAATTAACTGGAATATGCCTCTCCCTGGAAGCTGAGGTACGTTAAAATGCTTTTAAAATGTATGTTGTGTGCGTGCTTGCGGGTGAGTGTGTGTTTATACGAGAGACAGTGTGTAGGTGTGTGTGTGAGTAAAAGTAAAGGTCAAGCGGCATGAGATGTCTACCCCTGGCACTTTGGTGAATTGACATCCATGATCACCAGCCACCACTGGTGAGTAGAAGTGGCAGACATCAAGAGAGTTGTGTGCGCAGGTACAGAAGCTGAGATTTGGCAGTAATATGAACAGCATTGTCCAGTCTTCACAACTGATTGAATGCTCACATTTCACAAGTGGATAACCCCACTGCACTCCGTCCTATCAGCAGGTTTTTTCCTACTTTATATTCAAATTTGGGTCATGTGACCCAGGCTCCACCAATAATTTTGTGCACTTGGCTCCCATGCTGCCTACAATAGCTGTACCACAACGGGAGGATTCAGAGAGGAAGGAAGTAAGCGCAGAAGTCAAGGATAGGAAGGAAGGAAAGTGTGTGTGTGTGCGCGCGAGAGACAGAATATATATATATATATGTTGAAATTTGTAAACAAGAGAAAAAATGGCAATAGTTAATAGCCAATGTGAATATTTACAAATGTGGGTTAACAGTCTAGTCTATTTTTAACAGAAACAAACAAGGGAGTCATGCACTGTGTCACTTTAAATAGACAGTTTAGACGGTAGAACTCTATGGTCCAGTTGAAGGCATTCGCCGAAACGCGTTGACCGTCCTTTGCACGTTTGCACTAATGGTGTTGAAAAGAAAAAAATAAAGTACCTCCAAGAAATTTGATTGTGGATTCCCTCTGTGCCGTGGAGACTCTGGTTCATCTGACTGGGACCGCGTTGGGTTTGGCTGTTAATATTGGTGCAGCGGCTGATCTGCACACCACGAGCACGCCACCATTGAAGCGAAGCGGATCCGTGCCGTTGACTCAGCCCCGTTCTTGAGTGACGGAGTATCTGGACCGACGCCTCTGCCACAGTAAAGAAGGAAGGTAGTCACAACGCGGGATGAAGCGGAAGCTGCAAGCTGCTGCGGCGAGAGCTGGGCGGTGAGTACGGGGGAGTGGGGGAGGCATTGCGGGGCCGCTTACCACGCTGCCGGTGCGGCAGGGTAGGTGTGTCCCATAGCTGATTCCGTCCTTCCGAAAAGCCGCCCTAGCCAGTAGCCGCTCCGGGAGCTCTTTGCGGTTTGAATACAAAACCGCTTCCTGTGCTACATCCCGCTTACGCAATACAAGAAACATAGCGGTGATTTTAAACAGTGACATTTTTGGTGGACCGGTATACTTTTAAATAAATAAGTATACTAAGGAGAGGGAAACCGCCTAAGAGGTTGACATTTATTCCGGGAAGAAAGGAAATAAAAGCAAAAATAAAAACACACCGAGTGCAAACTGCAAATAGAAGCAATTAACCCCAGTAATTGAAGAACACGTTATAAGATATGGCTGAAAGAAGTTCTAGCCGAGCACAGAGAGCCAACGAATTACTTGACGATAATATGGTGACTAAGGATTCACAGGTCTCCGGGAGCATGTATTCAGAAGGAAGGAGAAAAACGATCCAGAACCTTATTAAAGAATTACAACAAGCCAGAATTGTAGAGATCAATAAATGGTGGGAGAAGACCACGCTAGAAAAATATATTAAATTCAAGAGGGTGCCAAGGGGCCTGCGAATTTTAATTATGCCCACATTGAATGACTTGGATATGGACCTGATTAAGCAGTGGCAAATGGATACAAATGAATGCTCATTGAAACTTATGAGAACACTAATTATACATGCAGAACGGAAACTTGAAGGAATATTGGAAAGAATTAAAGATCTGGAGGGGGAACTAGAGAAGTTCCCAAACAATGATGAGAAAAAAGATCTGTTGGAGATGATGGAAAAGAAGATCTTCAAACATGAGATTGATGTGGAGAAGAGGAAGGCCAGCAAATTTAATCGCGATCGTATTGACTATGCCAATGGTCGGATATATACATTCGTGAGGAAATATGATTCCCTGAGGAACAGAGCAGCAATGGACAGATGTATCAGTTATGATACTCAGGGCACAAATGATAGCTCTGATTTAAGCTCTGCAGATGAAGATGCCAACATTTCTAAATTGGATTTTTGTGGGGAAATGAGACTGGCCCAAATGGAAACGCGACAGCGAGGACGAGCCAGAGGAACAACGTGGGGGAGGGGAAGAGGGCAAAACCCACCCCAACCAGACGAAGCAAGAGAAGGAGCAAGACCCAAAAGAGGAGAAGACAAGAAAAAGCAAAAATAAAAAAGATGGCACACCAAAAAGATCTGGTGATAAACATCTCTAGGATGATTTTAAATGCTGACCATATAAGTCTCCTGAATAAAGGACTCACCTTCTGTCCTAACTCCAGCATGGACATTCCAAACTTTCGCATCGATTTGTACAAATTCTGTCACAAAGCCAAACTAAAGAAATATTTTGAGGAAAAAACAGCCAGAATAGGAGGTACAAATTCAACACCGATGGAAATTTCCCCACTGAACCAAAATGACTTACCAACCTTAAGAACTTTGTCAAACCTGGGGTCAAACACTTCAGACGCTGACTTATCCTCTACTCCAACATTTGAAAATGATATAGCGGTTTGTCAGAGAGAAGGTATAATCACACATAAAGGTGGAGAAAGTGGACTAAGATCCCAGTCCAAATTCTGCCCACAGTTACCTCCAGGCAATAAAATTGACCTGTTTCAAGAAATTGTCGTGGAAGAGAAATCAATTATCCATGAAAAAAAGAAATAATAAAAGGTCATGGAACTTGACACCGAACGAACAAAAGGCGTTGAAAGATTTAAGGGAAAATCAGGCAATTGTTATAAAAGCCGCCGATAAAGGCGGAAATATTGTTATTCAAGATCGTGAACAATATATCTCTGAGGCATACAGGCAATTGAGGAAACAAGAACACTATCAAAGACTGGAGATGAATCCAATGGAGCAATGGACTAAAGAATACCATGTGCAATTGTTAACTTGGAAAGAAAGGGGATTAATAGACTTTGAAGAGTACATGTATCTTAAGGTGGAGAATCCAGTAACATCAACTATACATTTTCTGCCTAAAGTGCACAAGTCACTTACTAATCCCCCGGGCAGGCCCATAGTGAGTTCCATGGGCTCTCTATTGGAGAAGACTTCCCACTATATAGATGTGTTTTTAATGGAATTTGTGACATCTCTTCCCTCGTACCTGAAGGACACAACGGCTTTTTTAAATAGAATACGAGACATCAATTGGAATAACCATCAGACCATGATTACAATAGATGTAAACTCGTTATATACATCAATTCTCCATGAAGATGGCCTAACAGCGGTCAGAAGGTTCTTGAAGACAAGATCATTGAGTTTCTTAGAACACTCTGAGATGATTATGGAAATGCTGAATCACTGCCTAACGCACAATGTTTTTCTTTTTAATGGGGAGATATTTCTCCAAAGACAAGGCACAGCAATGGGGACATCATTCGCCCCAACTTACGCGAATCTATTTATGGCGGTTTGGGAGGAAGGTATACTACAGAGCAGGCACAAGTTGAATATCAAGGCCTGGATGAGATATATCGACGATTTATTTGTGATATGGGAAGGAGACTCGTCAGGTCTTGATGAATTCATTCAAAGTCTGGATCAAAATGATTATAATCTATCCTTTACATCGATGTGCAGCAAAACACAAGTGACATATTTGGATGTGGAAGTATTTGCACAAAAACAGAAGCTCTGTACAAAAATTCATAGGAAACCAACTGCCACTAACAGCATCCTCCACGAGAATAGTGGACATCCTCAACACCTAAAGTGGAGTATTCCATATGGAGAGATGCTTCGCGTAAAGAGGAATTGCTCTGAAGCCATCGATATCGAGCAACACCTAGATGAAACCAGCACTAGATTCCTGGCTAGGAATTATCCATCGGGTGTTATTGAAAGTGCCAAGATTAAAGCAACAGGAAGAATGAGATCTGAATTATTGGCAAAACATGAGCGACTAGAAGAAGAAGATGTGACCCGCCTAATCCTAGACTTCAATGTGGAAAATAAGAGCTTAAGAAACATCATAAAAAAGCATTGGAGCATTTTAATGCTTGATGAATCATTGAAAAAGACACTACCAACAACTCCAAAGATCACGTACAGTAAGACAGCCTCATTGGGCGATCTTTTGACACATAGCCACCTGGAAGTATCGAATAAGGAAAAAGGAAAAATAACTTGGCTAACAACACCCGGCTTTTGGAAATGTTCCAAATGCAAGGCCTGTGAACATGGATATAACACACAATCGTATCAACTGCAAAATGGAAAGAGGGAGAGAATTACTGAACATATCACATGCGAATCCAAGTATGTGGTATATGTTTTAGAATGTCCATGTAAAAAACTATGTAGGGAGCACCATTAACAAATTAAAACTACGTATATTACAGCATCTGAGGGCTATAAAAACAAAGATCTTTCATACCCAATGGCAAAGCATTTCTCAGAAAAACATTTGGGTAACAATTTAGAACTAAAATATTTCGGAGCTAAAATGGTAAAACAAAATGAAAGAGGAGGGGACAGAACCCTGGACCTAAGAAGAGCAGAATCGAGGTTCATTTTAGCACTTGGAACAGAAAATCCATTTGGGCATAATTTGGATGCTGAGTTGCATGTTCACCTGTAACAATATGAGATCAATCTACAGTATAACCTCTTGATTATGAAAATAAAGAAGGAAGAACATCATGTTCATGGACCCTCGGAGAATCATGGGACAGTGTATTATTCAGTAAAGATATAATAAGAATATGAACAAAGGAGCAAGAATTGTGAGATGGTGCATTTGGGAGACAGATGGAATTTGGGGATTTCAGAAATAAGTAACAAAAGAGATGAAAAAAGTAATGGGACACATACAGCACATGTGGCAGTATGGAATAGTTATGACTACAATGAGAGGAATAGAAGCGCCTTTGACTAGACCCCCAATGAGATATGAAATCTGCAGTGATAGTATTGATACAATCTACTTTAGAGATACTAAGGCTCATGGAGTAAGATGTTAGGAAAATGACTTCTTGCACAATATATTTGCACAAATGCACTCGTCACTTTATCTCCTTAATCTGAAATCCATCTCAGAAGAATTAAGACTCTTGGAGAAAATGGTTTGGAATTTAACCTTGCACTATGAATTTTGCACATTGTATTTTGCACAATGCACATGTCACTTTCCTCTCTCTATTAGAACCATGACTCATAGGGGGTCCCTTATATTAATAAGATATGTTGAGCTTTTACCCTCTCACTCTCTTAATGTCTTAATGTGCTTCCTTTACCCTACTCCCCACCTCCCTTTTGTTTTTAAAGCATATTGAACTTAGACCTTCTTGATCATATTCAAAATGTACTTTACAGAATTAGAATGGTCATGTTCCTTTTAATATGTTTTTAATATGTATTTAATGGTGTTCTTATATGTCCTTATACCTCCATTTGATGAATTTCCCCGCCGATCTTAGTACTCCCTCGCCACACCCCCTGCTCACCCCTCTATTACGTCCTTTCCCGATGCAGTTGTTTTTATCAGGTTTTCTTGGTTAGAATTTTTTCCTAGGCCAAGGTACTTTACCAGTAATGTTGAAATTTGTAAAGGAGAGAAAAAATGGCAATAGTTAATAGCCAATGTGAATATTTACAAATGTGGGTTAACAGTCTAGTCTATTTTTAACAGAAACAAACAAGGGATTCATGCACTGTGTCACTTTAAATAGACAGTTTAGACGGTAGGACTCTATGGTCCAGTTGAAGGCATTCGCCGAAACGCGTTGACCGTCCTTTGCACGTTTGCACTAATGGTGTTGAAAAGAAAAAAATAAAGTACCTCCAAGAAATTTGATTGTGGATTCCCTCTGTGCCGTGGAGACTCTGGTTCATCTGACTGGGACCGCGTTGGGTTTGGCTGTGTGTATATATATATATATATATATATATATATATATATATATATATATATATATATATATCAAACAACAAATCACCATATCCACGGATAAACGTACTCTCAAGACACAAACTGAATGATACCTGTGAACAAGGCTGTTTACAGCCGAAACGCGTAACGGAGAAGCCGAATAAAACTTTCCTGAGCTATCATTCAGTTTGTGTCTTGAGAGTACATTTATCCGTGGATACGGGGATTTGTTGTCGGATTTTCCTGCCAGTCGCTCTACTAGCGCACGTACCACCTCTCTCGGGTCCTTGGTCGGAGTTGGAGCGTTTTGTTGTGGAGATTATATATATATATATATATATATATATATATAGAGAGAACGCGAGAGAGAGAAAGAATATATATATATATATATTAAGAGAGAGAGAGAGAGAAAATATATATATATATATATATATATATATATATATATATATATATATATATATATATATATATTATCTACTGGCGGTCGCCAGTAGATAGTTATAGTTAGGACCTTTATCCATAGGAAATCCGCAACATTCTATTTGAAATAACTCTTGCGCCGGTTGACGAATCTTCGCGAAAGCTTCCAACTTGTTGGGGCGCTCCGCTCCGCTCCTACCCTGAACGTCTCGGGTTGATTCGTCAAGCGGGGCCGAGAAAAAGGGGGTCCCAAAACGCGTTTTCTCCATGTTAATTCCCATAGGAAATTTTAGCCACGGCTACAGCCCGAACTGCTGAACGGAATTACACCAAATTTTGCAAAAAGGTAGCGCTTGGTTCAGAAAGCGACCTTTTTTTAAATGGTGTAAATCCGTTCAGTAGTTGCGGAGAAATTCAAAAAATAAGAGTGAAAAAATCGATTTCCCATAGGAAACTTTATGCAAGGCTACAGCAAAAACTGCTGAACGGAATTACACCAAATTTGGCAAAAAGGTAGTGCTTGGTTCAGAAAGCACCCTTTTTAAAAATTGTGTAAATCCGTTCAGTAGTTGCTGAGAAAATCCAAAATAAAAGTTTCGATATTTAGAAGCACGGAGGATCCGCGCACCCTCCCGACCACGAGCTGCATGCTAATTGGCTGTCAACACTCCAAACCAGGAAGTGTTGGCAGCCATCTTGTTCCTCGGTAGAACCGAGGGACAAGAAAAGACAAAAACAAGGGCGCAAAACGCAAAAAGGGGGCAGGGTAGAAACACCCTGACCCTCTAGCCCTGCTCAGGGGGTCCTACAAGGACCCCCAGGGCCCCAAAAACATATATATATATATATTTTTTTTTTAATTTAATTGGCAGAAAACGCGCTGGGTGCGCGGATCCTGCCGATAAAAAAAAAAAACGAAGCGCGGGCTCCCGCGCTCGTGGTTAATTGGCCCCCGGGTGGGCCAAGTCCCGGGGGCATGCGGGGCTTTATTATTAATTATTTGGGGGCCGCTAAGGCCCCCCCAAGCCCCGGGGACCGCCACCCCCCGGGGCTTTAAACAAAATGGTGTGGGAGGGCTCTGAGCCCTCCCACAGCCCCGGGGACCGCCACCCCCGGGGCTTCTTTTTTTAAAATGAAATCACCTGTGTGGGGGGGCTCCAGCCCCCCCACACGCCTTGGGGACCGCCACCTCCACGGGGCACTAACAAATTTAAATCTGTTTTGGACCCCCGAAGCCCCGGGGACCACCACCTCCCCGGGGCTTTGCAGATGTGGGGAGGGGGGCCGCGCGGCCCCCCTCCTGGAGCCATTGATGGCCCTGGGGACCGCCACCCCCCAGGGCCGGCTCCTGCAGTGTCCCGGGGTGCCTACCCCCGGGACACTGTAGTTTGCAATGACAGGACGGGATCGGCCACGCGGCCCCCTTCCCGTTTTTAAAAGAAAAAAAAGGGGTAAGGCCCTGGGGGATGGGGTCCCCAGGGCCCAAAAAAAGGAAAAAGGAAGGGGGCCACACAGCTCCCCTTCGGGGGAAAAAACGATCGGGCCGCAGGCCCCGCCCCTTCCTTTACCACTCTGCAAACGCGACCCTGGCGCGTTTGCAGTGGGGAACGAATTCCCCTTGAATACTGGGGTCCCTGGGGGCCAACTAGCCCACCAGGAACCTCCAGTATGCGCCAGGGCTGCGTTGCAGAGAGGTGTACAGAGGCCACGCCCCTTTTACACCTCTCTGCAACGCAGCTCTGTGGCGCATACTGGAGGTACCTGGTGGGATAGTTGGACCCCAGGGACCCTCAGGATTCAAGGGGACTTAATCCCCCAACTTAAAACGCGCCACGGGGCGCGTTTGCACAGTGGTGAAGGGAGGGGCGGGGCTTCAGGTGACATGTGTGCAAACAGGCCCGTGGCGCGTTTTAAGATGGGGAATTAAATCCCCTTCAATCCTGAGGGTCCCTGAGGCCAACTAGCCCACCAGGTACCTCCAGTAAGCGCCACGGAGCTGCGTTGCAGAGTGTTGTAAAAGGGGCGTGGCCTCTGAACACCTCTCTGCAACGCAGCTCTCTGGCGCATACTGGAGGTATCTGGTGGGCTAGTTGGCCCCTAGGGACCCTCTGGATTGAGGAGGAATTAATTCTCCAACTTAAAACGCGCCACAGGGCGTGTTTGCAGACATGTCACCTCAGGCCCCACCCCTTCCTTCACCATTGTGCAAATATTCCTCTAAAATCAGCCGAACTACGAATTCCGATTTACTCACCTGTTATCAGGAGAGACCTCAGTGCTGCATCTTTGAGCCCAGTACTGATCCTGAAAAGTAATTTTAACCGTACTTACCAGTAACTTGAATTTCCTTCCATAGGATATCATTGCCTGCTTTTTGCTGAAAAAGTTTCTAAGTGTCGATTTTTGAAACATACAAATATTCCTCTAAAATCAGCAGAACTACGAATTCCGATTTACTCACCTGTTATCAGGAGAGACCTCAGTGCTGCATCTTTCAGCCCAGTACAGATCCTGAAAAGTAATTCTAACCGTACTTACCAGTAACTTGAATTTCCTTCCATAGGCTACACATTGACTGGTTTCACTTGGAAATTCTTCTAAGTGTTGAGTTTTGGAACTTTATAATATTCCTCTAAAATCAGCTGAACTACGAATTCTGATTTACTCACCTGTTATCAGGAGAGAACCCAGTGCTGCATCTTTTAGCCCAGCACTGACCCTGATAAGTAATTCTAACCGTACTTACCAGTAACTTGTATTTCCTTCCATTGGAATCCATTGTCTGGTTTTCCGCAGAAAAGTTTCAAAGTGCCGTTTTTCACAAACTACAAATATTCCTTAAAAATCGCCTGTATGACTTAAACGCATTCTTTCAACTGTTTACAGGAGATGCACCAGTGCTGGATCCAGGATCCACCACTGAGTAAGAAAAAGTAACGATAACACTACTTACCTGCTAAGTGAATTTCCTCCCATAGGATAACATTGGTGATTCTATGTGAAAAAGTTTCTAAGTGTCAACTTTTAAAATACAATAAAATTCCTTAAAAATCACTACTGTAACCAAAACGCTTTTACTCAACTGTTTACAGGAGATGTCCCAGGACTGAATCTAGGATCCAGTCCTGTGGTTAGAAAAGTAATCCATAAAGTAACTAATTGCATTTAACTAGAAATTCACATTGAGCTCAATGTTGCATTGTGTTTGAAATTGTGTTGCCCATTGCAACAACTGTAACTACTGTACTTAAAAGTCTATTGCCTATTTGCAAAGTATTTAAACTAAAGTAATTCATTCTGAGAAAGTATATTTTGTAATGTAATGTATAATGTAATTACAATGTAATTTAAAAAATAAAATATCTAAAAATAGTTTAAAAAAATGTAGTAAATCAGTATCAAAAAAATAAATATAACAATTAATACATTTAAAAATTGTCATTTACAAAACCTTTGAAATTCACTGAAAAAAACCATAGGTTTCAGACATGTTATAGTTAGGAATTAGCATTTAAAAAACCTTTGAAATTCACTGAAAAAACCATAGGTTTCAGGCACGTTATAGTTAGAAATTAGCATTTAAAAAACCTTACAAATTCACTGAAAAAACCATAGGTTTTAGGGACAGTTATAGTTAGTTGGACATTACACTCGTACAAAACCCGTGAAATTCCCCGTTATAGTTAGTTCAGCTAACTATAACTCGCGCCCGCAATGCACTGCTGATGACGTCACATATTACATCACTCATGACATGGTCAGTGACATCACTGATGACATCACTGATGACATCACTGATGACATCATCCACGTGATAATCTGATGCACCTCCTCACACCCTAATATAACCTTTGATACACCCACTCTAAATTACAGACTGCCATTCGCAAAACCATAGACACTCCAACACCAATAACTACATACCCACTCATTGATTCTTAGGTCTACACACACATCCACTCACTCACCTGTACAGTCACTCATACTTACGGTCACTCAGTACAGGACTATCATATGCACTCATACTCCTATATAGACACTCAAACACCGCCACTCATCCATAGAGGTACTCACACACCTAGTCAGTCATGCAAATAATTAAACACACTGCCATTTACTCACCTATACAGTTATACACACACCAGCTCACTTACTCATACAAATACTAGCACATTCTTACGCTCTTATACAATCACTGATGCAAGCACACACTCATCCATACAGTCACTCTCACAATCACACACTCTCGCTTATAGCTATTTATATACTCCAACACACATATATACTGCCTTTCACATATGTAGTTACTCACACATGTACCACTGGGACATACATTCACTCACTAATACACTCTTACACACACTTACCCACCCATACAGTCTATCACAGATGCACTCTTGAAACCATCCACCCAGTGAATCACCCACTCACACATCTATGCACAGAGTCGCACCCACCCCACCCACACAAAAACTCAGGCACCCATACAGATACTCAGACAACCAATCAATAACTCATATAGACACTCATGTAGCTATTCACAAACCCATGCAGCCACTTACACAGCAACAGACAGACGGATACAGACATTCACCCAGTTTAGTCACTAACCGTAAGATACGTTTAATCACTCACTTTTAGAGTTAGTCACGCACCTACTAAATCATCCATACAGACACTTATACACCCACTCATTCTTCAATACGCCTTTCCCTATATATATTAAAAATATTTAAACTTTACAGAAACACACAGTCACTGGATGATGTCATCAGTGATGTCATTTGAGATGTCATCAGTGATGTCATCAGTGATGTCACTAACCATGTCATGAGTGATGTAATATGTGACGTCATCAGCAGTGCATTGCGGGGCGCGAGTTATAGTTAGCTGAACTAACTATAACGGGGAATTTCACGGGTTTTGTACGAGTGCAATGTCCAACTAACTATAACTGTCCCTAAAACCTATGGTTTTTTCAGTGAATTTGTAAGGTTTTTTAAATGCTAATTTCTAACTATAACGTGCCTGAAACCTATGGTTTTTTCAGTGAATATATATATATATATATATATATATATATAAATATATATATATATATATATAGATATATAGATGGGTCAGGTGTCACTGGGAGCATTTACTCTGTAATCTTAAATAGGCATTGCATGAACTACCTGCATATGACTGCATGGGTGTTTGGAAGCAGTACCATCTGTTATTTACGGCACTTAGAGACGTCGGCGATACCGCCTTAGATAAACAGGCAGTTATTATGCTAACATTATTAACGACGGTGCCACCTCTGGGAGCCGACAGTGGCCCATATTAATTAAAATGCTGTTTACCAGCAGCTATTTCTTCCAGCCTTCTGGCGAGGTTTGCAGCTCGTCATAATGGGGTAATCTAGGTTGTCACCTGAGGTTCACCATGCATGTGCGTACATATTGCAGAGGTCAGGGGTCACAGGGCACCAACGGGTTTCGTCCAACGCCACTTACCTGTACTGTGCCTGAAAGTGCTCCTCCACAAAGCTGTGTACCCCCGGCGGCTGGCTGGCTGCCTGCTGGCCCCCGGCACCTCCTTCCGGGCTGATGGGATCACCCTACAGAGGAGAAGAGAGAACAGAGGCGTGAGTGTGGCTGTATCACACCGAGCACTGTCTGCACCTAATGTCAAGTGCTACATTCTGGCGTCATGTGGTTGAACGTCATAATATCGTGAACCAAAATGTCCTAGGACAGAAATACCATGCCCTAAAAATATTATACAAAACCTTTCCATGGCTGTAAATTTTCAATTATTATTTCCCTTTAAATCCCCAAGACCACAGCCAGAGGAAGATCCTTCTCCTACCTCGCAGCAAAGACCTGGAACACCCTCCCTCTCCACCTCAGGCAATTACTGTCACTGCCTCAATTCAGGAAGGACCTCAAGACCTGGTTCTTCAAATGAACCACAGCGCCTTCGACGGATCAACAGTCCCCCCACACCCTCCCCAGCGCCTTGAGACCGTTACGGGTGAGTAGTCACACTTTACAAGACACCTGATTGATTTCACTAGGGCACTATCTTCTTCAGAAGATGTTTTGGTCAAGATAATCCAGAACCCTTCCCTACCTATGGTCTAATCCCAAATAATGCTGAACGTACAGGTCAACAGTGATCTTATGGCCCAACACAAACAAAACAATCCAAATACCAAGTATTACATTCATGGCAATTCTGGTTCCTTAGGGACTCAACTCTCCCACCATCTGATCAGGAATGCAATGCCTACTCCTACGGTTAGGCTGAGTAGAGTGCCCTAAAAGATGCAGTCACTTTAAAATTCAGAAGTGGAATCCTGCCTGTGTGCCTATCTCCACTACTGGTGCATCACCAGCCGGTTGAACTTTGTGCATGCTTTCAAAGGGGATGTTAGATGGGTGCTGCGAAGGAGAGCCCTTCTTCTTGGCAAGCAGGCCAGGAGGATGAACCCCTGTCTCATTTAAGGAGTGGGCCACCAATTGACCCTAGAGATGATGATCACTCTGGAAGAAGTGCTTCTGGCAGGCAGAGCTGTGGCAAAACAAAGCAGACAAGCAAGACGGGGGGAGTCCAAAGTCTCTGTGCTAGATTAAGGAGCCCTGAAACCTGCCTGGGGGAGCTTGTGAGATCCCTTTCTCATGCCTAACTGTATATATGGTGGAGCTATAATGCAGCAGTGTAAGAATCTGCCATATTGACTTGTAAAGATCTGTGATCCTCCCTGGCCTTTCAGTGGTGTGCTACTGCTCAACTATTTAGCTGTCTGGGGTCTCCCCGCCAACCTTTGGAGGCCTGAAGAAAACTGTCCACATCACCATAAAACCCAGTAGGGAGCCCCATCAAAGAAAGTGGAGGTGCTAGCCAGCCAAGAACTATGACCAAGTGTAGGTGAGCAAACCTATGAGGAACTTGCACTGGGAGCAAATGCACTGCCATGTGACCTTTTACGGAAAGTGGGGAGGCCCTTACTGATCCCTGGCAGCAGCGTCTAGGCTGCAACGGGCATGGTAAAGGCATATATCCACCCACCAGCCTCGAGACAAGTGCAAGAAAAGTGTTCCGAAGTTGTTTAGTGATTCCCCTCAACGCAGACCGGCTTTGAAGAGACAACCAGCTCGCCCCTGCTCCACCAGATCCTAGGTTTGTTAATCTCGACTCCGTGGTCCTGCTACAGTTTCTGGCCCAGCTCATAATGGATTATAAAAACAGTGCTTGGAGGTGGAATGGGGGAAGGGAGTCATGCCCCCTTCCACTGTACCCCAGACAGGATCATTGACCCTATGTGGCTAGTACGTCTGAGGCCAGAGTTACATAATCCTCAATTTCCGAAAGCCTGAATCATAAATCTGCTAACACTTATGAGCACAATCAACTGTTCAAACGATATACTAGAGTTATTTGATAACAGTAGGCTAGCCTAGCACCCCATTAACACCGCCTTTTTTAACCCACCACTGGTGGGACACAATATATTGGTTCTGTTAATCTATGGGGACCCTGTGAATTCAACTGTGTCGTACCAGGAGACCCTAATAGAACATTTTTACACTGACAAATTAGAACTAGCAAAAGTAGAACTTTACCCAAATTTGGTTCAGCTTTGATTTCAGTTTATTTGACTTGGATCTATTATTTGAAACCAGCTGTACAGAGTATACATTTTTGGAGAGGGCCGGCAGTGATAGCCCCAAGGTACATTAGACGTTGTTGCTTGTGCCTTCCATCCCCTGTACCTACAGGTTACATCCACCAACTTCAGTGTTGAAGACATTCACATTGTGGACAACTTCAGAGCTCCCCGTGCTGCCGAGCTCTCATATGATATTATTGGTCCGTTATTTCCTATGACAGGAGGTTTGCCAAAACAAATCATGCAACACGCCCCAATCAATGAACTTGGCTCAAACCATAACGCTATCTTTTTAAACATCCCTTGACAGGTTAGGACTAGTAACGGATAACAACCAGGGAAACAACCACCACTCTTTGTCGTTTATACTGTACTGCCATTCTGGTGTGCTTATTAAAGTGGAATTTCTTTTAAAGCAGTAACTTGACGGGTATTCTTACTTATGCCATGGCAGTGAGAATAAATGTCCTATAACACGTTATTCAGAGCAACTGTACTAATACAGGCACTTTTATTACTACACTGAAATGGTCACATTTGAGGTTACCACCACAGTACAGTAAACTTGACATTAGACAAACACTGATTACTGCCTCATTGATTGCAAGCAACAATTAATGGATACCTGTACAATGTGATTTTATTCTATTGCGCAAATTTAACCCCCTCAACCCTGGTTTTGGATAATACAGTTTGCTTAAACAAATGCTTATAAAACATTCCATGGCATAAACCATATGTTCAGATGCACAGCGTAGAATATGCTCTTTGTTACCATTGTTAAGGGAAGGGGTGGGCATCATGACCCACTCAAGGCTTCGCCTGAGGTGAGTCATGGACCCTTCCCACACTGAACAATAGTAATAAATAGCATAATACGTTCTCCACATCTGCATATTTCTAGTCATAGTGTGTATAATAAGTGTGTTGAACTAGAGCATACTCAATCATCACACCACCTCCCGCGAGCTAATCCATGGCTGTGCAACAACAATATCCAGTCAAGGAAATTTTAGAGACTCCTGGTCAGTAGGGAAAACACACAGTACAAATTTGATACCACCAAGTTGTCCATTACAACTTCAAGAATCTACCAAAAGGTAAGATGCACTTATTAAGGGACGCTATGTGGGTCACCAACACGATATAAAACTATTTAAACCAACCTTCTCAAAATCACTAAATTTAATTCTTTGTGCCAGAGCCTTCAGAATATATGGACCTGAAAATATAGGATGTAACTACCATGTGTACTACACAGATTGGAGTGCAGTATGTATTTTAAAACAGTTCAATGGTATTGGTATCTGTGAGACCCAAAGGTGAATTGTTATACCAAACTCCACAAACTTGCCAATTGCTTTTTTTTTTTACTCAAGTCTTCGGCAAACATGGTCCTTACAACTACAGGAGCTAATTCACAACACTCAAAGCACACAGCAGCAGAAGTAGAAGCTTCAGTAAGACAGAGCCACGAACAGCACAGGCAGCACCAGTATGAACCCCCTCACACACACAGCAGTGTCAGCACTGGCACCAGTACTGCAGACTCCAATAGCCCTTGAGCATTTCTGCATCTTCGGGTTTTCTTCTCTGGCTAGATGACCTCAGAGGGGGCCACTAGTAAAACCAGCAGACAAGGAAGGTTGTCTTTCAAATGTGCATTGTACACATCACAGCTAAGGATTATGTTTAGGGTTAAGGGTTCAACTGGGACATTGTGTCTGCTTCTCAATACCTCCCCTGCAGTATTACGACTACTTTTTGAAGCAGCATCTGGGTGTTCTATCTGGTATCGGAGGACTCATCTGCAATGTTGTGTTGTGTTTGAAGCCTCATCTGAAGGGTTGTATTGAGCCTTCAATGCCTTCGCTAGAGTATCTGGAATACTGATAGCTCTTTTGGGGGTCACCTGCAGTGGCGTCACTAGGGGGGTGCGGACCGCACCGGGTGACACCATCACATGGGGTGACACCGTGAGCCTCTGCTCACCCCATGTGATGGTGTCACCCGCCCCGGTCCGCACCCCCCGCACCCCTGGACTCGGGAGTTACCGCACTGGGTGACACCAACCCTAGTGACGCCACTGGTCACCTGTGACGTATAGGGTCTCGAATTTGAAGCCACCTCGGGTGTATTGTGTTGTTACTGGAGATTTAGGAGTCATGTGGCCAGTTTGGGAGACCAACTGTTGATGAACCCCTTTTTAGGTGCCATAGGCAGTGTGTCTGCGCGTATCTTTGTGTATAATTACTCTCATTCATTCAATCAATCATTTTATTCATTGATTCATCCCTCCATCTATCTATTCATTTCAGGTGACCATCTCAGGAAGACTGTGTGTCCATTCCTAACAGACCAGTTTTAGGAGTTGTGTTTAGGTCTCGGGGGCCAAATCTGGTGCATTGTGTCAAAATCTGGATGCCTTATCTAGACTGCTGTGCTCAGCTCTTAAAGCCTCATGAAAGTCAGCTGAAAGTTGTGTCCAGGTCAAGAAATACCACTGCAGTACTGATGGTCTGAAGTAGCTCGAGCTTGGGGTTGAGGGCCTGGATGATGATGATCGGGTTTCAAATACATTAAACAATGACATTTATAAATGCCATGCAGCCTGCGATTGAAAGCGCAGATATGCTTAATTCTTTATTCTTGTTTGCGATAGTCTGTGTGCAGCATCATATCGGACTCCATTCACCAGCTGCTTTACTGTTGATGCTCACAGGACAATGAATAGGGCCAATGGCTACTTTCGATGTAGAGAATTTGTAAAATGACTCTGCCCTTAAAGTTGCCTGTCAGAATCCCTTTCAGAGGGCCATGGGACACGCAGTAGTTACTGGGCCAAACCATGGTGTTTGAGGCCTTTTACCCCTGATGTCTCGGGTCCCAACCTACTATGGATCCTGAGCAACTGGGCCAAGTACCCCTTCTACACTTGACTCTCATTGGTAGCTGTGGACGAGCAATCAAAGGTTCCCTAAGGGAGGGGGCGAGCATAGATATTGGTGAGTGAACACGACTCATAACTCAAAGTGCACACAGTACTAACAATAAATCAATGTCCAGACAAATCCTTCCTTTCATGAGAAAAATAAGTATTTTATTTCCAACTCTACACATTCAAAGGAATAATGACATTCATGAGCAACAACACAATCCCCTTGAGGTCGGGGCTCTAGTAGTTCTCAGGCAAATCCCTGTCCTGCCCTCTTCCTGCTAACATGGTCTGGGTTATTCCCCATTAAATGGTGGCCACGTCCAGGGAATGCTCACTAATAGGCCATACTCAAGAGTTCCCCTTTGACTCTTTAGGAATTAGTCAAAAGTGTCTATGGTGCTGCGGCAGCGGCAAGTTCCTCCCCACCCCCGGGGCCCCACAGGCCCAGTTCTAGTCTTTCCCGCTTTGGCTGTATGAAAGCATTCAGTGGTGCAGCGAGTGGCGTCTCTGTGGACGCTTACAAGTCCTGACCCTGTTTGGTGAAGTAGGGCTGCTTGTGGTACATGCGGCAGGTGCAGGCCATCTCCCTCAAGCAGCACTGCCAGCTTGTCCCAACGGAGCTGCCCCTGCTGCGCGAAGATGAGGCAAGTCACTCTTCGCCTTCCTCCATCTCCCAACTGGAGACCAGCGAGGGTAAAACATCTTCGGCGGCATCCTTCACGTTCCTCATGGGAATTAGTTAGGTGCAGTTCTTAGTGTGCGGGCTTGACAGCCGCAGTCTTTTGTCCGGATAACAACCCGAACATCTGCCAATGTTGGTACAGGCAGCCCTTCCGGCATACTGGGTTGTAGCAGTACTTCCCAGTCTAGGTGCAGGCTCCTACAATGCTCTCGCCCTCACTACGGTTGCCCCTTCTGGCATGCAGGGGCACTGAATAGGGAGGACACAAGTCTCGAGGCTCTGGAATACGGGATCACCGCAATGAGATAGTGCGGGACCTGGTGCTTCACGCACGGCGATCACTACATGGCTCAGGTCACGCCGCCCCTCTCAAGGCATATGGGGTTCACTGGATCGCTCCTACACACAGGCAATGACTTAATCAGTGCACAGCTGTTCCCTCACACTTCACTCAGGGAGTTCTCTCGGTAGGGCTTCCCACTGAACCTCGCTCCCTCCAATGTTCTCCTCATCCTCACAGGGCACACTGCTCTTGGCAAGCAGGCAGGCGCTGGTGCTCTAGGCTCCAGGGGAGGTGAGCTTGGTCTTCCCTGGATGATGTTCACTCACCCTGCAGGGAGACTAGCAGACCTTTGTCCCTAGTCTTGGTCACAGGCAGAAGTCCTGCAGAGCTTCCCCTTCTCAAACAGCCCAGCTGGCTGATTGGCAGACGACAACTTTTGGGGTCTCGACCCCCTTTCTTATAGTCCATTTCCAGACACCAAATGTGAGTGAGCGTCTGAGTCTTTGAAGTTTTATGCAGTGGCAGCCGCCACACATAAAAAGATGGTAGGGCAGGAGGGGGAGCGCGGGAGGGTGGGGGGAGGGAGTTAGAAATAATAAATCCCCCAAAAAAACGTACCTTTAGCTGCCGGCCGCCTCCAGCGTCGCGTCGCGTTCGCCGCCTCTCCTCTTCCTGGCTCCCAGCAGCCCCTTGGACAGATTCCCATCCAATCCCGTGCTGCAGAGCAGCGCGGGCATTGGCCTGAATGGGCTGAAAAGGCGCCCTGCTCAGCCCAGGGACTCTGTAGGGGTTTCTCCACCCGGCTGCTCAATGCAGCTGGGGTGGAGAAAACCGAAGTGCGCATGTGTGTTTTGGTCGGCCTGAGACGGCCGGCCAAACACACATGAGCACTTAGGGAGTGGAGTGTACGTAGCACTCCTCCTCCCCCCTCATATCTAGGCCCCGCATCTCCCTACAGTGCTTGGTAAGAGCCGGCAAATGCAAAATAAAACAATGCAACATTTGCTGGCTCTGAGCCAGGCAGTGGGGCGAAGCTCCTCCGCCATTGCGTAGGATCCACTTCTGGTTTTATGTTTGGGTTCTGCATCTTTTGAAGTGTACATTTTTCATTTTCTTCTTCCCTCTTGAAAAGCTCTCTGTCACAGCAGGAAAGACTCTGAAGTTGATAGATCCACAACACAGTTCACAGGCGTGACCAGAGTTCACATCTGGATGTCAGCCACAGTGATATGTGCATGATAAGGTTAATCCTGGGCTCCCAGCTCTACTCTTTATGATTACCATATCAGCCCCATCTCCTTCCTGAGATGGGTCCAGGTTTCTTCCTTGTGATCTATCACTGAATCAAAGAGAACCCTTTTGAAGTGTAAATGGGGAGTCTCTTTCTCACTTCCGCCAGAGTGTGTCCCACCCAGCTCTGAGGAATTCAGCAATACACAAATCTGTTTGGGGGTGGTGGGGGGGGGAGTTCCTTTACTCCTCAAGTCTTCACCAGGCAGGCCTAGACTTCCCAAAATGGAACCTAAGGTCCTCCATGTAAGGTAACATTGCAGACACACATGCACCCAGTGTACATTCACAGCACACTTATTGTCCAGCACTGTTACCTCCATGCATTGTGCCATTACAGCCATACATACATTCAGCACACACACAGTCTATGAACACTGTTCAGTACTGAAGCTTTTTTGTATTGTACCAGGGTGTGCAATTGGCTAGCACACACTCTCACCATGTACGTACTGCACAACACTTCACCCTTCACGTGTTGTACTTCATGCAAGCACACATGCACCCACATTCTTCCATTGCACACGCACTGCACAGCACTACATCTCTCATTTGATGAATTCTCCACAGGCATAAATACACTCAGCACATGCACTAACCACACATATACTGCACAATATTACTCTATCCCTGTACTGTACCCTTCCTAGGCACACATACATCCAGCGCAGTCACTACTCTTGCACTGTGCAGCACTCCACATCCACCTGACGTACACCAATGGTGAGTTAAGCACACGGCAGTGGAACTTTTAAAAAGGTGAGTGCGAATGTAGGCCTCACTCGAGTGACGCAGGGTAAAAAGGACCTGTTCATTACTGCTGATCACTACACCATTTGCTTCCACCACCACACTTGTGCTGCTTAACTCTTGGTGAAGGCAATAGCCTTACACCACTATGAGGGTCAATCAATCAATCAGGGAATTGTAAGCGTGCTACTCACCAGTGAGGGTCTCAAGGCGCTGGGGGGGAAGGGGAGGTTCGCAGATCTGTTTAGCCGAAGAGCCAGGTCTTGAGGGTCTTCCTGAAGGTGTTCAGGGAGGGGGCGCGTCTGATGTCTGCCGGTAGATCGTTCCAGGTCTTGGCTGCAATGTGAGAGAAGGTTCTTCCGCCTGCTCTGGCTCTGTGGATGCGCGGGGTTTCGGCCAGTGCGAGGTTGGAAGATCGGAGGGTAGTGCTTTGAGTGCCCCTCTCGGTCCAACAAGACTGTAATCTGTGAGACAGGCCTATGTCATGTCGCATACACATTATCCGTGTTTATCTCTGACAAGAAATCAGCAATAGGGATCCAGACAATAGTAGAGTTGGACTCTAGGGGCAGGGGTACACGTCTAACCATGTAGAAGACCTTTTCACCCCAGCATTGCATTTCAGTTATTCCCACTGCCCCAACACATTGTAACCATAATTTAAGTCCTAGATGTGAGGTACTGAGTAATGCACCATGAGAAGAAGTTTACATTTTAGACAATATAATCAGAGAACTGGGGCAGCGAGTCAAAATGAAAAAAGTAAATCAAATTATTATGCAAAGCTTTGAAACACGAAATCTCAATATATGAACATTAGCAGGCATGAAGCAAAGGTGAGAAAGAGGTGAGGGTGTGAGGATGGATGAAATTTAGGTTAAAATATCTTGAGGTGTGGTTGAGGAGATGGTACAATTCAAGTGAGGTTCAAGTGAGGCTAAGTTAAGAGGAAAGTTGCAGATAGTGAGCAGGGCATTAGTTTGAGGCTGAGCTATGGTTTAGGTGAGGTTGTGGTTATGGGGGATCTGGAAGTGGCAGAGGTTGATGTGAGCTTGAGGTTGATGTAAGGCAAGCTTAAGGCTGAGATGACACGGAGGTAATACTAACTTGATGTCAAGGAAGATAAGTTTAGGTTGAGGTGAACTTAAGCCAAAATTGAGGTAAAGATGGATTGTGTGAGATTATATTGAGGCGAGGATGAGTTGAGAATGTGAGATTTTAATGGAGTTGATGTAAGTTGAGGTTTATGTGAGGATTAGATGAAGAGGGGCAGCCACGAGGCTGAGACAAGCTTGATGTGAAGGCAGATTGAAAGGAAGGAATAAAAACTATTGGTATCGGTGATCACAGGTCAGAAACTGACACTCATCCTCTAAAAGATCACCCTCAAATTCTGGTGTATTTACATTGCAAGAAGATGACTCAGATTTTCCATCAATTGTCTTAGACTTGAAGGAAAGTGGAGACCATGTTGGCTCATAATTTACGTGGTAATAAATTACTGATTCAGCTCCTTGCACTGCATGGCTTGTTCATTTCAATCCGCAAAACTCTTTGGCATAGTTTCTGCTTTCTGAACTCCATTACCCAACTACAGAATAATAAGGGAAAGAAAACCTCAAAGGAGCAGTAGTTTTTTTTAACTCCGAAAGCAGCTGAAGGTTTGCATGGACATTACGAGACGAGCTAAGAAGCTAGCGTTAGTGTGGCGTGTAGTGACCATCATCTTATATGGCAACTGGTTGGATTCCTGATTCTGCCAACACCGATGCTGTTAAATTCATTCTCAAAAACTACCACAGTAAGAGTGTGTGCTATTGAAATATATGAAGGCCGATCATTAACCAGAGTACCTTTATCAATCCTTTTCCCAAAGACTTGATTTGAAAATTTGGAATCAATAGTGAATCTTTACTGTAGCCTCTGCCTTAATATAAAGGCTATATTATTTAAAAGTGAGAGTCTATAAGTCAACTTGCTTCCTTTAAATCAACTTTAAAGAAGCAGAGGCTACATTCATAAGACTATCAAAGATAATTGATCACGTCATTTGTTGTACAGAAGACAGTATCAGTATGAATAGGTATTCACAGAAAATAACTTTCAGCTTGAAATGGTTCTTGGTGCTGAAAAGAAGTATGTTCCTGGTGAACTACGAGTTAAAAAGAAAGGTTTTTAAGGTCTTTCCAAATTGAGGGAGAGACCGATACATTCAAAGCAGATTAGGTTGTGTTCGCTTCAACATGTAAAAGGGTCAAGTAGTTTATTCACCACTCCCTTGTGGATTTTGGTGCAATGATTCACAGCTTCCAGTTAGCACACTATGCTGCATAGTGGTGCTCATTGCTTGAGCACAGAAGATGCCACCCTCTCTTCATTATGGTGTAAAGGGGCATGATGGCATATATGCACCCCACAGCCAAAAAGCAGCTGCAGTTCATGGTGGTGGGCAAAACACCAAGGAGAATTGCATTGGTCGTGGTGGTTTCCCGTCTCAACTATTTTAACAACAAATACACGGAGGCCTTATGCAAAACCATCTCTAAATGTCAAGGTTTGCAGGACAATGTAGTTCGCCTCACCTCAACCTGAAGGTTAGCCAAAAAATCCCTGGTTTGACTCCAGGACAAAGAGCCTTGAAGTTGCCTGCCTTAGCTCAGAAGCCCTTAAACAAGTGCACCCATGACCCTTCCATCCTCACCAGCCCACCAAATGGTAAGCCTCCCTGAAACAGCAACCTCTCTACAAGGTGAGTTTTAATTGCTACAGAGGTACAACCCTGCACTAACAAGGCTCATCTCTGAAGCCAACTGCACAGCGTTAAGCAAAGTAGTGATGGGCCAACCACTTCTTTTAGCCTACAGCCGCTGGTCCCTTTGACTGACCGACTAACAGTTCCCACCCCTTATCCCTCGCAAGACTGCAAGAATGCTTCGAAGTGGTCATCCAAGTAGCACTTCATATTGTGCAAAAATCAATTAAAGAAAGAGCATTACTATGTGTGGAAAGGGCAGATGAAATGTGAGGCGCTTAAATTTGTAAACAAATAAGTGCCAGTGCCCTCGTCAGGAGGCCACTGCAGCTTGCACCGCCTATTGCTCCTGACAGCACTGCCAATGTCAGTACCAACACAACTACTAGCCATTACACTCCTACAAGTTTGAGGCAATCAGTGTCACCACTTGGCAGACTGTCATAAATGCCGGTGTTGACAAGTAAGTGCCGGTGCCGAGCACCGGAAACCACCGGCTCAAAGTAAGTACTGGATAAGTGTGAACTAGACCTGTCATATGCAAGTAAAATAATCTTTCAGTGCCTGTGGACGGAAGGGATAAAACAAATAATTTCTGCAATACTTATGCTAACAATGAGCAATGCTTCATTTCCTGGAATGCTTATACAAACAATAAATAACTCCTGCAATGCATGTGTAAACAATTCCCGCAATGCGTATGCAAACAAGCAATCCCTGCAATGCCTCCATAAACAATGTTTGCAATGGTTGTGTATACATTTGCTGCAGTACTTATGCAAGCAATAAATCATTCCTGCAATGCCTGTGTTAACAATCCCTGCAATGCCTATGTAGACACTTCCTGCAATGCTTATGCAAACAAACAATACATGCAATGCCTCCATAAACAATTCTTGTAATGCCTATGTATTCATTTCCTGCAATGCTTATGTGCAGACAATAAATCATCCCTTCGGTGCCTGTGTAAACAGTCCCTGCAGTGCCTGTGTAAACACTTCCTGCAATGCTGATGCAAACAATAAACAATTCCTGCAATGCCTGTGTAAACAATCCTACAATACTCCTGAAAACGAGTCTTGCAATGCATGACGGAGGCCTGCAGTGAACAATCCCAACAACGTGCACGTAAAGAAGCGCTCAAAGCATGCGCTGAGGAGCCCGTCTGCAGAGCGCGAGCTCTTAGTCGGCGGAGCACAAGCTCTCAGCCGGCGGGTCAGTCAGGAGGCGCCCCTCCTGCAGTCTCTTTCCTAGATTTATCACGCTTCGCTAACGACAGCCTTTATTCGTAAAACTGCCAAAGGATTCTTTACGAGCCATCCGGGTAACCACAGTCCTGCCAAGTATCACGCATCAGGTGTGACGCTAACACATTTCAGTGTGGTGCTCCGCATCACCGCACTGAAATGCATTGTCACGCATAATGCCGTAGTCTCAGCTGTCACAGAAAGCACACTACAAACAGTAGTAGCTACGCGCTCCAGTGCCTGCACTGGCTGCTCCCACAGGCTTCAGGCAGTTCCAGCAGCTGAGCAGGCTCTCTTAGCCTCACAGTGGCAGTCAGTCAGTGCTGCTACAATGTATCTATCTGATTTCCGCGGCGCCGCGGTGCTGAGTGACAGTCTCAGACTGGCCATAGCGCCTCAAGGATGTGACGTCACACGTCCTGCTAACATCGCGCGAAGTTATTTTTGATGAGGCCTCTGCTGCTAACTGGCTCGTCGTCATCTTGCACAGCCTGACTGTTTTGCGGGCCTGGCAGCGCTCGCTCACACCACACTGCTGTTCGCACCTCAGACCTGTCCTGCCCTGCAGTCAGGCCCCCACGCTGGGACAGGACAGGCCCAGGAACTAAATTAATGGCAATGCCGCCCGCCGGCAATTTTATTTCAGAGCAGCCCGGGCCGGCCAACTCGAGGGCACTGGGTGAGGGAGAGGGCCCTGCTGCATCATGCAGTCAGGAGACGCGGTCCGGTGAGAGGGCCGGTCCTCACCGGTTTAGAGAGTCACGCCGGGCCGGCTCAGTAAGCATGGGGGCAGAGGAAGAACAGAACAAGCTGAGAGGATTTACACATTTCCCGTTTTTCCCCCGAAGGTTGGTGTGACAGCTTTTCTCTCTCTACGGGAGGGGAGGGTCGGTGCACGGACAAAGGATCGAGGAGAGACGCAGCTTACTGTTGCTCGTCTCTAACTCCACTCTGCAGAGGCACATACTTACCAAATGCAATAATTGCTCATGGGAACGAAGGCTTTCTTATGCGAAAGAAACTAGCGCCAAAGCTACTTTTTAGGTCTCGGGCCTAGCGTTGCAGTGTGCAGCACTGCTCGCGCAGCCCGAGACCTCTTGTACGGGCTTTTGGAAGCGGACCACACGCTCGTGCGTGTGGTTTTTTTTTCTCCGGCTGGCATTGGCTGTAGCTTTTTTTTTTTTTAAACAAATGCACGCAATTGGGCAAAGGCGGGCGCATGTCCCGCCTTTGCAACGCCCATTCCCGTCGGTGGCTAGCACGCGCAGCAGCGCGCGTTCGCCTCGCTGCCAGGCTCCCTTTCCCCCCGCTCCTCTGTGGTGCGCGCGCACCACTGGTTTTGCACCTCCCCTCCCCCTGCCCAGTGCAGCCATGGCTGCTCGTTTGGAAGGACTGCTCGAGAATCTTCGCGGGCAGGCTGTCTTTTTCCTGCTAGTGATTCCCCATGGTGCCCGCTTCATCTGCTTTGGCGATCGGACGCTTGGTCTGTGCTTGTACAGTTTGCTTTTAACAAGCATGCTTGAAATGCTGCAGCTTGTGCATTGCTTGTTTACTAATCTCTCTGGAGCTGCACGCATTTCAAGCGCGCTTGTTGAACGAGCGGACGGATAACCCGACTGCCTAGACAATGACTTAAAGAGCCCGCCGCCATTTTCCTCCTCGCCTGTCATTCCGTACAGCTCTACATGCTGCAATGAGTCCGGGCGGTACAATATTGGGCGACACAATGAGGTGAGCAAACTAAAAATACCATATGATGAGCCCGCTGTACCCACAATGACTTCCACTCATCGCCAGCCACGCTTGGCCACTCCTATAGCCCCAGTCTCCTCAGTGCTCACACTGTGATCTAGTGTCCACAATTACCACACACGTTAATGCACTATGTCATTACATCCCACAAAATGAGCCCGCTGCTCCCCCACTGACCATCAGCCTCGCATCACCGGCTGCTGCAGACCCAGTCTCCTCATATGTTCACCGGCAGCCCCCGGCACTCACACTGTAACCAAGTGCCCCTACTGCCACACATGGGAGTGCACTGCGATGACTGCCGAGAATTATTCAGCACTGCTACACATCTCTCTTGGTCCGGTACTGAGTGCGGTTCTCGCAGATCTTGAACTGGCACTACACAGGCTCTGCACTAGAAAGAAACTGCGCCTTCTAATCACAAGTATTTGTCTACAGGTGCTATATATGGCCTTTGAATGGTAGACATTATTAAACAGTCCATGTACGTTTATGTTTAATCTAGTTGTATTCGTATCAGAATTTTTTTTTTTACAATTGCCATTTTTTCAACGTGGCGTTCTTTCATGGCACAGACTATCCAAGCGGTTACAATAAGCGCTTTAAAGCCGCAGCCAACTGACACTATTTTCAAATCAGCTAAAGGCTGTTCAGCGCCATCTCCGTAAAAATGCTGCAGTAGTGAACAAAACACTCACAGTGCCTTGAAAAGTGCTTTCTGATTTAGTCTCACTCTGTTGCAATATAATCCATTGAAAGCCTTTAAAGCAGCACTCAGATGACAGCACCACTACTGCGTACGCAATATATTTTCTCAAATAATGAGGGTCTGGTCAAGTGACTACTAGATGTACAGAGCACTTTAATAAAACAACTCTCCCTTGCACTGCGCACTTTACTCAAAGAATAAAAATAAAATTCCATAGGTACTTTACATTTAGCTATGTCTCTAGCACATTATAGTACATTGAAAACCATGAAAATATTAAAAACATCATACTTTGTAACACGCTTACTATAGCCTTAAATATTCGTTATTAATGTAATTAAGAAAATT
The DNA here is from genome assembly GCA_963921515.1 of Calotriton arnoldi. Lineage (NCBI taxonomy): Eukaryota > Metazoa > Chordata > Amphibia > Caudata > Salamandridae > Calotriton > Calotriton arnoldi. The sequence continues at coordinate 795,659 of CAWUFW010008765.1, forward strand.
ACACAATTTCAATTTTTAACATGCAGGCATGTCAATCCACATGTGTCCAAGGGAAAAAAAAATTCATAGTACTTGCAAAAATAAATCTTTCGATTACATTAGCAGTTGAGGTTGCCGTTAAAGTCACGCCCTTCAAGACCCAGTCTCTGGCGACTTACGTTAACATATTTCGCGAATGTGCCAAATAAGTGTTGCAAACAGGCCAATGACAGGAGAGATGGAGTAATGTGGCCAAAGCGGCGTCCTCGCACTTGACTTACACCAACAGAACTCAGTCACACAAAGAAACTTGGAGAATCGATGTAATCTGGTCAGAGATATAGTATACTTGCACATTGGTTTAAAATAAGTTGTGAATGACTTATTTCGCAAGAAAAGGAGAGACAAATTTTAACAAGGAAAAACCTTGAAATGTGTTTCAATCGATTCTTTTCACTGCCAGCGACAGGAAAATCGGGTTAATCCCAGGAGGAGGATCTTTCTGTCAACCCCGTAGGTACACCTCCAAGACCCCATGCTCCCCAGCGGATCACCCATCATTGATGGTCAGCCCGCCCTTGGCCACCATTCATAACCAAATGCATCCTTCATCACAGGCATTTGCCTGGGAAGAGACTACATGCCGGGCTGACATGCAAACACCAGATGCTTTGGAGTAACCAGATGACTTCCAACTGGTACCACCCACTCCTCGTCACCTGGTTGCAGCAAAGCATCAGCTACTGTTGAGCCACGGTGACTGGGTGGACAAATCGAGGGAGGACGATTGCAAAAATGAAGAAATACATTAATGAAGACAGGATTTAGAAGATGAGTCCATTAAGAAGAAACATGCCTTTTAAAAGAAATTGACAATAGTGAAGAGACCACGCTGAAGTATGATGAAGAATAACAAGCTGTCCAACATCCGCTTTAACCATAATTTTAAGACTTACCCTTTCGCTATCACAAATCCTAACCGTAAACAAAATACTTAACCTCACACGAACAATAACTAACTATAGCCTTAAACATAAACCTCAGCACAGGACACCTTAACCCTAGCTATAAATCAAACCCTAATCATTACTCTAAACTAAAACCCTGAGCACAGCACTAACCGGAAGCCTATCCGTGACCTCAATCTGAACCATAACCTACACTGAACTGCACCAAAAACTTTAACTGTAAATAAGCTGTCCAAAATATGTATCCAACCCTTACTGGAGTTTCTATATTATACCTTAAAATACACATTGTCACTTTTCACGATTTTATTTTTGTCTTATTCGGTTTCTTCATTTTTTGCTATTGCTTGCACAACTTTGTCCTTCCTGGTGTCCACCCACTGTACAGAGGCTAGGGAATATGTGTGGGCCTTATCGACACCGGAGTGTAGCGTCTCTACAGGATGTGAGCAGGGCAGCCCCGGAAGCATCCCCCTTTTCAGCATTCTAGCTTCGCTGCTGCTGGCTTCATCCAGCTTGTCCCCTCCCCCTTCAGCCACCTCCTGGGTGCCTGCAACACTGGTAAAGCCCTTGCTTCTTCAGGAATCCCACAGCCTGAAATCCAACTCATTCACTTCTTCTGTATACATCGCACGTCCGCCTAACATGTTGAAATAGGGCTTTTGGCTGGGTTCAATATGATCAGGGCTTTAAGTGGGATGAAAAAACAGGGGTGTCCCTCAAAGTGGCGTGACCGATGCAATTATGATCGTGGCTTAAAAGTACTTATGCTGAAAATCTATACTTAGCATAGTGTGACGCCCAGGGCTTTAAGTGGGATGAAAAAACTGGGGGGTCTCTCAAAGGGGCGTGGCCAATGTAATTAAGGGCGTGGCTTAAAAACACATAAGCTAAAAAATCTGTGCTTAGCATAGTGCGCCGCCCGACTTGTATTTAGCCGTTTCTGTCAATGCATCGAGATGCAGGATACAACAAGTAACATCATACCTACAACAAGTCAGGACTATTGGCTTTGTCAATGGTTGTTTGTTTCATAAGAAAAAAATAAGCAGCAACTATGGCTTGTATACAATATTGGAAAAGCTTCCACTTAAAGCCCTGGTGACACCACGACAATGTTGCTGCTCCGGAGTTTAAATAAAAGAGAGAAGGGAAATCCAGAGAGAAAATGTCTCTCTTTAAAGGATTTTCCTTCCCCTACAACGCTCACCTGGCATGACGTCATTCCGTGACTTCTCCACTAGTGAGAAGTGAGCAGTGTGAGCACACGCACATGATGTGCCTGCTGTCACTGCAGTACGGAAAGAAACGGACCGCCTGTGCCAGGGCACAAAACAGAGCCCGATAGAGACCCGTTTCGAGCCCCCCTTTAAACAAGCATTTGCAATGCAATAGGTCTCGCATTTGCGAGAGTTTGAGCTACTGGCATTGTAAATGACACTGCCTTTTATTTATGTGCTTTTAAAACCTGCAAGCGGTGCGTAAACACGCACTTTGTACTTATAGTCGTTGCTTAGGAGAAGCAAGGCTGGAAGTAACTGCGCCTCTTTTAGTGCCAGCCTTGTATCTTGTAAGCAACGACTATAGTACAAAGTGTGTTTTCAAAACACATAAATAAAAGGCATTGTCATTTACAATGCCAATAGCTCAAACTCTCGCAAATGCGAGACCTATTGCATTGCAAATGCTTGTTATTACTGCCTTCTGACCTTGCATCCATGGGGACAGTGGACACTTCACCCTCTTAAATCTCAACTATGCTTTTCTCCATTTATAAATGTTGGATACAAGTCATCCTCTTCCCTCCCATATCACACTAGATCTTACCATTTCTACCTACTCACATATTCCACATAGCAGACCTCCAATTAACTTCAACGTGAGAACCTTATGAAAAAGCTACAAATATGTATTCAGCTTTTGAAGGGATCGGAGAAATATTTGTTCCTTTTACTGAGTAAAAACGCCTGAGAAAGCTGTAGACGTAGAAGGAATTATTTGTGAATTTATAACTAACTAGAAAACATGGATACATATAAATGTACTATGCACTTTAAAATTGCGTATTTTGTTTTATTGTTTTTAACTTAAACTCGCGCTGAGCAGGAGACTATGATCAGTAAGCCTCTTTTGGAACACCGTGGCCCCATGCTTGCTGCAGTCAGGGTCTCAGATCAGAGGCACCTGACGCTCGTTTCTTGAAGGGGTTTTCCTTGCAACAGGGCCCATCCCCCAGTCTGCAGGGTAAACTGACTTCATGAGATCCCGGCACACTGGCCTCTTGATATTCTAATGGCCCTTGTAATGCACAAGGGCCTATTTGCATGTTGTTAGCTGCCCATATCGAAGTCCTGCCATAAGCTTCCTCTCAAGGCAGATAATTTAACATCTTCAATGGTAGACTGAGGAAAGGGCTTGGTCTACACGCTTTGGAGCAAAAAAAGGCTTACATGTCTTAAAAGCAAATATTGTGAATTGCACAGGCCCCTAATCATCACGCATAATTTCTGAAGGCAGCACAATTTTAAGCACAATTGTAAAAATGCGCCATATCAATAATTTTTTTAAACTTTCATGTAAGCCTTCTGCATTGAGACTTCAATGAGAGATTAGCGATAACAGCAGTTTTAATTTGACCTCATCAGAAGACCTGAAATAATTTGGTGCTCAAGCAATGTTAAAACATCATGGTTGCCAAATTAAGCAGAGTGAGCAGTCGTTTGTAGTACACACTACTGAAGACGTGAACGGCTTAAAAAAATCAGCACAGTAACTCCAAACGTTCAGCTGGTGAAGAGATCGGAGAGACATGTAAGCCTTTAAGTCTGCGCTAGCTCGCAACGGAGCTGCAGTATTTTTAAGTACAAATTAAATAATTTACACACTAAATTATGCTGCGCCTTTAAGTCATACATCGCATAACAGTTGCACTTGTTTGACTGCTTGCAGATTGAAGCTCTACAGAGACTCTGTTTGCACACCTGCATCCTATGCTGCTTCTCTATAGAAAGGTGTGTTAGAGGCAGAACCCAGCCCCCAGTCAGAGTTAAGAGAACACGGGTCACTTGCGATGCGAATAGTCCCTTTGTTATGCGAAGAGATGCATTTGCATCTCTAATCCGGCATCCCGAGGCCCTGCCCTGAGTTTCCTCTCAAAGCAGCGTTCACAGACGCTGTTAAGAAAGGGCTCACAGATTTTAGAATCATGCCAAACAAGGGCACCTCTCTTTTAAGGCCTGATGACTTTAATCAGTTAACCTCTACGTGCCTAAAACAAACAAAACCAGACATCCGAAAGCGCGCCCGCGGCCCGAGAAGGGAGAGAGCTACTAGGACCGCACAGCAAAAGAGACGCCGTACACGTGCACATCGCGTGTCTGTACGCGTGCACATCTCAGCAAAAGAGACGCCGTACACGTGCACATCGCGTGTCTGTACGCGTGCACAACTCCTCAGCAAAAGAGACGTGTCTGTACGCGTGCACATGTCCTGTCCCCCTTCCGCCGACAAAGCGACGACAATAGATCTCGCCAAGGCGAGCAGCGCTTGCGATGCGTCACTAGGCGAGACCTAAAAACTGCCGGTGCTCAACACCGGTGAGACCCGGCCCACTTAAAGCCCTGGTGCCGCCCGACTGGTATTTTGCTACTTCTGTCACTGCATCCAGATATATAATACAACAAGTAACATTACACTCACAACAAGCCAGTACTATTGGCTGTCAATGGTTGTTAGATGAGTATCATAAATAAGCAACAACCATGGCTTCGTAGTATAGGATATTGAAAATGCTTCAGTTCTGAAATGGTGAGACTGTGAAAGAACTAAAACGAGTCTCTTTGAAGTGCAGTGGTACTGCTGCAGAGTTAAGATTTTTTTTCCCTGAGAGCGAGGGAAAAAATGGAGAGCCCCATAGGGACCCGTCTCAGCACCTGCTTTTTAGAACTGCTGGTGCTGAGCAATGGCAAGACCCGGCCCACTTAAAGCCGTGAATATGATTATTGTCTTCAACAAAGTGTCAATCTTGCAAGCGATTAATGTTAACGCACACCCTTACTCCACCGCCTATGTTTGCTTGAACCTTAAGCTTTTTCTCTTTGAAGCTGCCAAAGGCAAGCAAACCACTTCTGGACATTACTTTGTGGGAAGAAAAGCTCTTCTCGGAAGCCATTTTTATGGCAGTTGGCAATTTTTGCTTTGAGGCGGAACTTCCTGTTATGTGGTATCAGTGCAAGTTTAACGTGAGTCAGCCTGCCTGGCACTCATATTGTACCCATAATGCCTCCACAGGTCGAGGCAGAAAGTTCACCTGTCGACCTGGAACTGAAGATCTTAGTAGCCTTTTAGTAACCTGTGTTTTTTTTTAATGTGCCTTCAACATATCGGTTACAAACAAGTATCTCTTAGGCTACCCAGTCCACTGGAGGTGTGACGGAAAAAGAAAATACGTCAAATACTATGCAGAGAGGTCCCCGGACTTGGAACAGAGGAGTGCGTTAGGGAGTGATTTGTACTGCAGGTCAAAGCAGCTAAAGATTAACTGCAATTACCGTGTCTCATGAAAAACTAGCTTATTTTTGAAAATGTGTTCCTGGCTCCCAGCGCCATGGAATCATAAGGTGTGATATTGAGCAAGTGTCTTTAGTCCAATGCCTCTGATTTAAATGAATGGTGATGGGATGCAGCTCTTCGGATAGGGTGAAAAGGATAGTGCGATTGGGGAAAAGGCAGTGACGGGCAATTCCAAATTACGGAATATTTTAAACAAACATGATTTATCATAGGTTTATGCGAAGCGAGGAGGGCCTAAAAGAGTGAATCACCACCTAATTAATAGCCAAGATGGAAGGACAGGACCTTTTCAATGGCAATCATACAAAGCCACTTACCACAGAGAAAGGAGATGGGGCCGGCGAGCACATTAATTGCGAAATAATATGGTAGTATAATGAGGAGCGTGCAGTAGATACTGAATAGGTGGACTCCCAGTATCAGGCAGAGTGGACACAGGAGGGTGCAAGGGGCCAGTGGGGACACTCTGCAGCAGTCTCGTTATTTCACGCTGCAATAGCATAGCGCCAAGTGGCGATATTTTCAACACTGCGCCTTAAAATTCTTCATACTTCCTCAAACAAGCGGGATGCAAAAAAATGCGTTTGTATTTTTAAAACATCAACTGAAATAAAAGTACATTACTCACAGTTAGTCAATATTGTAATTCTTCTTTTGGGACTTTTGTCATTTTTAACCATTCATTGATGAAACAGTTTCATTTTGTTCTCGAGAGATGTATAGGGATAGAAAGGAGGTCGCGTGCCTGCTCCCTGCGGTTGGTTTCTCGGCCCACACATGTACTCCTTTTAAAATAATACTTACGAGCTAGCTTATGACTTCAGAAGACTAACAAACCTTAATGAATCGAGAATTGTCTGCAATTTTACGATATTTTAATGTGCAGTGCAGAGGCACACGTGACCATACGTACATTTTATAAAATTACTAGAGGTGGGCGAGCGAGCACATTGGCAGGGAGAGCCCATGTACGAGCTGGCCCCTGAACATGTTTGCTGTGTAAATCATACAAACAACACGTGAAATATGATAGTCTATTCAAAGTTAAAAAAATTGAATTTCTTTAACTTCTGGATACTTTGATATTAGTACATCACATTATAGCACCGCACTGAGAAATACTTATTAGAAGTGATAGTTCTTAAACATGAACCATTAGTGAATTAAGAGGCAAGACAGCTGTCATTTAAACACTATACATGGCCCCTAGAGCAACATAATAGCCTATTAAATTAAAAACAACAGGTTTTTGGACAACTGGTATTCCGAACTCACATATTTGAAAGAGCTCTTATACTTGATAATGAAGAAAAAGAAGCTTGATGAAATAAAATATTTGACTAAGATCACAAAATTTTAGGTGGTTTCATTTTGTACAAATTAGCCTCTAAATAAGTCTCTTTTTATCTTTCCTTATGTTGAAATCTTAACCTCTGTGTGCATTTTTCTGCATTTTCTTTTACATATCCTGAACTCAACCCGAAGTTATTTGAGTGCTTTACATGACCACCAGTTACATTACACAATGTTGCATCCACAAGATGTTGAGCCACTGCCCGGATCCGAACCTGGTTCCCCAGTTCTAACGTTGGCAACTCTAGCCGAAACACCACATCCCGGGTAGAGGGAGGAAGGCAGGCAGAAGCCACATGAAAGCTTCGCTCGAGGTTGCAACAGGACCTCGAGCCGAGGCAGACTTCAGGCTCGAGCCTGGTTCGAGCTTTCAGTGGCTCGCCCACCTCTAAATATTATTGTCACTGCCACAGTGCTTTAAATGGGAAAAAATAAGTGCAGGTACTCATTAAAATGAGCTAGATGTGTAGTGAGGGGGCGGGGCTAAGGGCGGGGCTAAAGGCAAGACATGATGATACTTAACGACTTCTATATTAGTTGCAGCACATACCAAAACACATGAGAAATTTGTTTATATAAACAAAGCAAGTTAACTCATTACACAAAATGAAAGAGAAATGCTATAATATGTTAACATTTCATTTTTTTTGCAATAGTTGCACCTTCTTAATGCCATACTGTTAGTTGCTGTTGTTTGGCACAATACTATATATTTTTCAGCACGTAAGTAAGAAGAAACTGAAAATACCCCCACTTCGAACCAAAGCTCTTATGGCACAAAGCAAATGAAGCAAATCATCATAACCCTCCCCATAAGATATCTCTCGTCTCTTCTATAGATCTATCCATTCATCCTTTCATCCTACCATTTACCTGCTGATGTCCACCATTTAACCTTTACATTCTGTCGTCTATTCAGTCTTCCATCCATCATTCAGTTTTTCACCATTCCGTCTGTCCACCCTTCATTTCCAAACCTATCCATCCATCCAACTCAAAACCTAACCATTCATCCTTTCACTCATCCATCTCTTTATCCACCCTTTCGCTCATTCATCAATCCTTTTGCTCATCTATCCATCAACCCTTTCACTCCTTTATTCCATCCACCCTTTCATTCCATCCACCCTTTCACTCAATCCCTCCTTTCACTCATCCATCATCCACCCTTTCATCCATTCTCCATCCCTCCCTTTCATTCATCCATCCATCCAATTTTTCACTTATCCACCCATCATCCGCCCTTTTATCCAATCATCCACCCCCTTTCACACAGCCATTCATGCTTTCACTCACTCATCCATCCATCTATCCATTCATTCATCCATCTATACATCCACCCTTGTTCACTCATCTATCCACTCACTCACTCACTCACTCACTCACCCACCCACCAACCCTCCCACTATGCTATTTATGAATCTTTGTCGCCGAGCAGACATGTACACACAAAGTGCCACCCATTTTCTTTAAAATTCCTCCTGAGAGTGTTTTGATTCTCTCTCTCTTTCTCTCACTTTTGTCTTACAAAAAACAGGCATACGAATGCAGGCAAACACACAAACATAAGCAGACACACAAAAGACTTGGGTATGATCAAAGCCATGTTATACTCTTCACCTACCATGGCTTTTTTAATTGCCACCAGGGCCGGACTGGCCGTAGCCTGATTGCCACTGCCAGGGGACTGCCATGATTCCTGTGTTTGCACAAATTCACAGGATAGTGTGACTGTGATTGACAGCACAGGGCCTGAACGACCCTGCTCTGTCAAGCACAGCGTGATGGTGAGCACCGGACATTATTCAAATGAGCCCTGCTGAATAGCTCAGCTGGGGCTCAGATCGGGTATACAGAAGCAGCGCCGTGACTGCCAGAGACACCTTCCACTCCGGCTCACCAGCACTCACAGCCAATAAGCCTACCTGTTCATGAGTACCGGTACTCTCCGTGGCAGAAGAGAAGTGCCGGTACTCAGAGTGATAAATCTAAGAAGTGCCGGTACTCAGTGCCGGTGAGTACCGGCCCATTTAAAGCACTGCACTGCCGTATCCCCCCAGCGTTTCAGAGGCGCCAGTGTATCAAAGAACGACCTCCCTCTTTTTGTACTCTCTGGTTATTATCGCTATGCTGTGTTAGAAACAGATTATCCCTTCAGCAAGTGTGTATGCGTGCTATCACCATAGTATATACATAGGCTTCCAGATAGCTCCTATGGATGAGGCAACAATCACTGGATATCATGCACAATACAACACGTATGCAGGGCCGGCTTTAGCACTGGTGATGCCCGGAGCGATAATCTTTGTTGGCTGCTTCTCCACAGATTCCCTCACTACCACCCTTCAAGGGTGCCCCCTCATCTCTCCGAAGCTCACAGTATTTAATTTCTTTCATAGCTCTACTCATAGAACGCTTTATGTCACACCCACATTACACAGAGATAATGAATCATACAAGCGTGTAAATCAATTTACAGGAAATGTTAAATAAGATTTTGAGGGCAGGTATAGGAGTCATGTGTCATCCATATTGGTAGGTAGTAAATGCTTCTTCTGGAGAAGCACTAATTCATGATTTTAAACGTAACACAGTGGTTGGGGTTGGAGTTAATAAGATTTTGTTTCTACCCAAACAACCCCTTTTTAGCAAGAAAAGACTAGGGGAAAAATATTAGGTTGTAAACGTATGTCTTGCAGGTTGCATGCAGCTCTTTAATGCCTGTTCATAGCTCACTGTGCTACATTTGAAGGATTGTAACTTACAAACTGCAAGTAACCAAATGATCCTGTGATAAAAACAGTAACCCACTGAGTTATCTACATAAAATGCAATTTTGTGATCTTCAAGTTACATGTGCTTAGCAGCAGGCACATTAACCCCCTGCACGACTGAATGAGGAGTTAAAACCTCTAGACAAAACTCCCATCTTTCCAGCAGGTACATTAATCACCAGAGTTAACTTGAAATTTGTATTACTGCCTTAAAATTGATGGGCACACAAAGAACTCTCCAGCAAGTGCTTTTAATCCCATAAAATGTTTCAAAATGCTGCACCTCTCCAGCTCTGCTCCGGTGAAATGGTACCGGCTGCATCACTTTAAAGCCTTCGAGCCGGCTCTGTATGTCCAAACAAAAGGGTAATGAGAAAGAATATCGAGGTCAAAATATTGGAACTACATTAATATTGAGTTGGAAATATCGTGGAGTGGAAATATCGAGTGCAAGTATATCGTTGTCAAGAATATCGATTTGAAGGTAAGTAATATCGAATTAAAAAACTATAGAAGTCATTAATATCGTTTGCAAAAATATAGTTGTTTAAAATATCGATTTTTTAATTAGTGTTATGTATTTTAGTATATATTTTAAATGTGTGATGTATTTTTTTTGTATAAGAATTGTTTATGTTTAATATAGGTGTTACATTTTTAGTAATTATCAATTTTATTTTAATTAAATTGTGCGTTTTTAGTTCCGTAGCGGATTGTGGGTTTATAGGGGAATAGGGCGGGAAGTAATTTAACTATAATAAATTAATGATTATTTTATATTTATTAATATTTATTTAATTGTGATTTTATAGTGTTAATTGTGGGAAGTAATTTATTATTAATCAATCATTAATTGGTTGTTAATTAATATTAATTAATTGGTAATTAATTATGGTAATTGTGTAATTTGTTTAGGTGCTGGTTGTGGGGTTTATAGGGGTAAATGGTGGGAAGTAGTATTTTTAATTAATGAATAATTATTTGTTAATTGATATTAATTTATTGAAAATTAATTATGGGAATTGTGCAATTAATTTTAGGTGCGCGTTGTGGGGTTTATAGGGGTAAAGAGTGGGAAGTAATTTATGTTTAATTAATTAATTGTTAATTAATATTAATTAATTGAAAATTAAATATGGAAATTGTGTAATTAATTTTAGGTGTGGGTTGTGGGGTTTATAGGGGTAAAGAGTGGGAAGTAATTTATGTTTAATTAATTAATAATTACTTGATCATTAATAATAATTAATTGATATTTAATTAGTGTGATTGTTTATTTTTTGTGTGTGGGTTTTACTTTTATAGGGGTAAAGGGTGGGGAGTAAATTAATTTTACTTACTTTATACTTAGTTGTTAAATACTATTAGTTTTTTAATTGAAAATAAGTTTTAATTGTGTAATGAATTATTTTACAGTTTAATTTTAGCTGTGGGTTGTGGGGATTATAGGGGTAAAGTGTGAGAAGTAAATCAATTTTTATGAGTTTTAATTTGCTTTTTAATTACTATTTCTTTAATTGGTAATTAATTATGTTAATTATGGAAGTACATTTTTTTAAATTTAGATGTGGGTTGTGAATTGTGTGGTGTTATAGGGTAGGAAATAAAAAAACTAAATGTATGTAATAATGTTTTTACTTCTAAATATTTTCTAATTAAAAATATTTATTTGTTTGAGATTTATTTTTTTAGTTTATTTAATATTATATTTGTAGGTATTTGTCATATGTATTTTACATTATAATATGTTTTTATTTTTTTATTTTTTAAAATTAAATATATTTGTATTTTAATTTTTAACATATTTATATATATTTTTTTGTTTTCAAAAAATAAATTGTTAATATTTTGTTTGTCTTTAATTTTGAACTGACTGGAGTGGGAATATTATTTGTTACCCCTCCGCAATCCAACACTTTCCCTACTGGAGTGGGAATAGCAAATTTTATCCCGCCACTATCCAACACTTTCCCTACTGTTGCACTCACTGGAGTGGGAATAGTAATTTTTACCCCTCCGCTATCCAACACTTTCCCTACTGTTGCACTAATTGGAGTGGGAATAGTAATTTTTACCCCTCCGCTATCCAACACTTTCCCTACTGGAGTGGGAATAGCAAATTTTATCCCGCCACTATCCAACACTTTCCCTACTCTTGCACTTACTGTAATGGGAATTTAAGTTCGAAGATATTTTAATAGTTTAATGTTTTAATTTATAATAGAATGTTTTTTTATTAGATTCTATGTTATTGGTATATATATATATATATTTTACCAATGGAGGCTCCTTCTGTTTTCCCCCGCCCTTTGCAGAGGATCGCTCAGAGTTGGCGGAGCTATGCCAACCACGAAATTTGTTACTGTAATCCAAGTAAAGCGATCACTCAGAGTTCAGCTGACATCAGAAGTTTGTTTATTTTCAGGTCACCCCGAGTGGGACGGGTATGCCCAGACGTGGGTCCCGTGCTCTCCATGCCACTGGAGTCAAGCTATCCTGGCTGATGAGGGCTGAAAGCCCGAAACCGGTCCTAGGATGCTTGTTTCCAGTCCAGGGAGGACCTGGCTTGGCAGTTCGGGCTGGACTGTTCCCATTGGGCGCAGGGTCAAGACTGATTTGCATATGGCTGGGTCCAAACTGGAATGGCATGGTGAGCAAAGAAACGATGGATTTAGGCCCAGATCTCTGTACTGGGTGAATGTATGACATTGTTCTGCATTCTGTCCATCAATTGTTCTTTTTGTAATAATATGTATAGAAACAGAAACCATCTCCGAAAACATATCTAGGCAGTAGGCAGTAACTAATGCACCTAAGCCACGTAATAAAGTAAAGCATTATGCATACACCTACAAAGAATGATTTATTCACAAAATATACAAAGCTTAAAGTAATGTTCTAGCTCTTTAGTATGGTAATAAGCTCTTATCTTAGTTAAAAACCCCAGAAATTCACTGAAAAAAGCTTATAGTGACGTTATAGGTAGGTGTTGAATTGAAATAAAAACTAATGCTTATAACCAAAAAAAAGGTGAAATTCACCTGTTGTAGTTTAATGAGCTAACTATAATTTGAGCCCCCGCCATGAACTGCTTATGACCTTACATAACGTCCCCTTGCCAGTGCAGAGGAGCTGTATGAAGAGGGAGCCTATAAATAGTCTCTGTGTAAGCCCCAATCCCCCCCCCCCCCAAAAAAAAGGAGAGTACAGGGGCAGCGTAGCGCTGTCCGCTTTCTGCTGACCTTCCTGCTCAGACTCATTCTTCCCACATGCTCCTCAAGATGAGTAATGCATTGATTGGGGGTATAATACGAGGATGAGGGCTTTAGCGCCTCGTCTAGAAATAAAAGGGACCATTTTCGCCTCTACCATACTTACCCTGCAGAGATAGGCAGTCACTTTCCCGGCCTTCTGACAGGTGGTGTTGCCCTTCTCACCATCTGAATTGGCCGGGGCACAGAAATATAAATCCATCAGCACTGAGGGAGAGGTGTGGAGCAGCAGCCAGAGCAGCTGACTCCAGAACGCAGGGCTCACGGTTCGATCCCCGGCGTCAGCTCAGCATCATGCGACTCTGGGCAGTAGCTCACTTAATCTCCCTGACAGCCCCCTGCGCCTTGAAACCCTTAAGCGGGTGATATGTTCGCGCTTTACAAATAGGAATTATAGGTATTGCATAACGACCCATTTAGAGACTGTAAAATTTAAACGAACCCAAAAATGTTTAACATTGGACTTTATCTTTCGTCCTTACTTACTAAGACTCTAGTATCTCTCTCACACATGTAGGCTGTGTTAAGAGCAGGGAAACAGCTGGCTCGGCAGTGTTACAAACAATAAATGTCTGTGTTAGCAGCTGGTAAATTGTCTTAAATTGTCGAGATTAGAGGTCGCCACCCGGTATTAGCGCTTTTGTAAACCTGTGTTTGAACTGTTTTTAAAGTATCACCAGTAATTTTAAATACTGCTAAAGTGTTGCTTTGCTTTGATTGAATTTGAATTATGCCTTTTTAAAAAACGAAAGTCACTACGAAAAGTTTACTCACCCTGAGAACGCTCTGAATACTAGAGCGCCCCAGCAACTTCCGGCCTCCTCCCTGGGTCCCGACCACGTGACTTACAGGAGGGGCTTAGAGGCTTAGGCAATCAGACGGCGCGGGAGCGCAGCGGACGCACGCAGCGGGCGCGTCGGCGGTGCGCCAAAGGCAAGCCCGTCTGCGCCCGTCCGCGCCCGGTCGGGCCCAGGGCCTAGTCACTATGCCCAAATTATCCAATACACCTCCTCGGACCTCACAATGCTGCACTCTGCCTCACTCAAGCCCGGAGCTAAAATCTTAGCTCTCCTGCATCACTATAACATTGGCCAGACACGAGATTCTTTCCCCGAGGTCAGGCTGCCTAGCGCCCATGCTCCCCTGCAACCAAAACAGGCAAACATGGAGCACAAAGACATGTCAATCATCTACCTCAACACACGCTCCCTAGTAAAACACCAGTTAGAAATGTTTGACCTCCTCGACTCCGAAAGACCAAATATTCTTCTGCTCACTGAAACATGGCTCACCTCAGAATCCTCCCCCGATATTTTAGCCGCCTTACCATGCGAATATTACATTCTGCAAACTAACCGTCCACCTGGTAAGACAGGCGGCGGAGTTGCAGCCATTATTAACAAGAACCTGAGGTTCTCTGCCCTCACCCCACTCAACCTCCCGGCCACAGACAACGTAGTGATAAAACTCGAGTCAAAGTCAGCCCCGTTCATATGTATACTACTCTATAGGCCCCCCCAGCACATGCCCCTGTTCCCCCATTCCCTAGGAGAACAAATTGCACCCCTAGTCACGAATCACACCAGAATTCTATTGATAGGGGATTTCAATTACTGGGCTAATGATCCTCAAGGAGGGCCACACTCTACCGAGCTCACCGAATCACTAGGAAATCTGAATTTCACCCAACAAATCTCCTCCCCCACCCACACCAAAGGCCATACTCTAGACCAACTCTGGACCACCAATCTGGCGGTCTCAGTCCCATCCATCTCGCCCTGTGTCTGGTCCGATCACAATCTGGTAAATTTCTCCCTAGAACTCCCATCCCCCTGGAAAACAACCACTCTAAAGGGGGGTATGGCAAGAAAATGGAACTCCATTGACAACAACGAATTCATTAACACTCTGAGCAACACAGCGCCCCGTTCCACACCTGACGTCAACCAACACAAGGAATCCTTCTCGAACTGGCTCTTAGCGGCCAGTAACACTCATGCCCCACTTAAACAAATTAGACTCACCCGCCGGCACGAGGCTCAGAGATGGTTCTCCCCTGACCTAAAATCTCAAAAATGCTCCCTCCGCCAAACAGAAAGAAAATGGAGACAAAACTACTCTATAGAGGGTAAAATCACCTATGTCAGGGCCCTAAAGGAATACAAAAATGCCATCTCTACAGCAAAGGCAACCTATTTCTCCTCATGAATTCTCAACTCCAACAACCAAGCCAAAGAAATATGTACTATAGTAGCCGAATTGTCAAACCCAGAGAGAGTCCTAAACAAACCCAAGCCATCACAGGTCCTCTGAGACTCCATAAATACCTACTTTATCGAGAAAATCACCGCCATTGAAGCCAGTATTCCCCCCCAAGATCTCGCAAGAAATTACCCCACCCACTCCCAGGAACCCCCACTCGATGGAGTCCTTCCCCCATTGACACAGAGACCCTGAATAAATTACTAGCTAAGGTCAGATCCGGCTCCCCTTGGACCACTGTCCCCCTCACGTACTGAAAACGGCCCTCGTGGCTCTCCCTAATCCAGCCCTTGCCCTTCTAAACCATTCTCTATCTCAGGGCTGTGTCCCCAACGCCTTCAAGGAGGCCATAGTAGTCCCCCTCCTAAAGAAACCAGGCGCAGACCCCCGACACCAGCAAACTACCGCCCCATCTCTTTACTCCCTTACATGGCCAAGTTATTAGAAGCCCACGTGGCCAAATGCCTGTCCAATTTTGTGGAACAAACAGGTTTCCTCGACCCTAGCCAAGCCGGGTTTCAGCCAGCACATTCCACAGAAACAGTGATCGTAGCAGTACTGGATTCCCTACGTGGAAAAGCGGACACAGGCACGTCCCAGGCCCTGGTGCTGCTTGATCTTTCGGCGGCATTTGACACGGTCGACCATGATATTCTGGCCGACCGTGTCAGCGAGGCAGGCTTTCAGGGTCCAGCACTTAGCTGGATAAAGTCCTTCCTTAAAAAAAAAAAAAAATCGCACCCAGGCAGTCCGCATCGGCCATTTCACCGCCCCCAAACTAAAAACTACGTGTGGGGTCCCACAGGGCTCCTCCCTTTCCCCCCACCTCTTCAATCTCTACCTCCTCCCACTAATAAGATCCTTGAAAGAAAGAAGAGTGTCCATTTTTAACTACGCAGACGACCTCCAACTTATGTTCAAGATTGACAACTCTCCCCAGTCAATCGCTGACTTCCAATCCACCATGACATTCATCCATCAATGGATGGACCATAACCACCTAACGCTGAACCCCGGCAAAACAGAACTGATACTGACGGGCGATGCACACAGACATTGGGGCCCACATTACTGGCCAAACAACCTGGGCTCCCCCCCTTCTCCCACCACCTCAGTAAAAAGCCTTGGGGTCACCATTGGCAACGACCTATCCCTTAAAACACACGTAGGTACCATGGTCTCCACCTGCTTCCTGCAGCTGCGAAAAATAAGGAAGATAAGCAGGTTACTATCTCAAGCTGCACTGGTTCAGGTTGTAATAGCCCTAGTCCTATCCCGTCTTGACTACGCAAACGCCACGTTCCTGGGACTCCCACTCGGCCTCACTAGGCGACTTCAACTGGTACAAAACCAAGCAGCACGATTAATATTTAAACAACCGAGGTGGCAACATGCTTCCCCTCTCCTTAGGAAACTGCACTGGCTCCCCATCCCCCAGCACTGTGCCTTCAAGGTTGGCTGCCTGGTGTACAAATCCCTAAACGGCTGCATCGCCAAATTCATCGATAAATGCATCTCCCGTTACATGCCCTCACGCAACCTCCGCTCGGCTCAACTCCACCTCCTGACAGTGCCGACTTTCAAGCTGAAGCGCCAAGGGGGACGCAGGTTTGCGACCCTGGCCCCTCGACTATGGAATTCCATTCCCCTGGAAATCAGACTCAGCACGAACCTACTCAACTTAAGGAAGTCTCTCAAAACATGGTTATTCACACTTGCCTACAACTGATCTGCTCCGGGCTGGCCACCCCCTAGTCTCCCCAGCGCCAAGAAACCAACCGGTGAACGAGCGCTCTACAAATCATTGCTAACATACCATAACATAACATAACAGTTAAGTCAACTGTCTGAAGCTGAAATGGCAATACATCATCTGTTGGGGGCGAGACAGTGAGCAGTGGTGGCCGGTAATTTTACCAGGGAGGGGGGTGCGGCCCCCCCCCACACACACACGCATTCACACACGCGCACAAACACCCATTCACAACACTCATTCACAAATAAACATACATTCATACATACACGCATGCTCAGACCAAACATAAAAAACACATAAAACTTACCTTCACTGTAAATAGGGACGCCTCAGAGACCCCAGGAGGGTTAGAACTGCTGCCTTCCCTCATTGCCTGACCTTAGGTCAGCCAATGAGGGAAGGCAGCAGTCCCCTCATTCGTCACAGAGTGGAATTAAGTCAGGGAGACTGCTGACCCCACACCACTCTGTAACGAGGAATTACCGATTGAAACTCGGCCCTGGGCACTTCAAGGCTTAAAACTGAAGCGTTCAGGTCTGAGACCATCATTGACGCTCCCCCACGTCACGAGAGGGAGAGCCTCGAGGCACTTTTGTCAGGCTGAGGAGTTCACGCCCACAGGGCTGTGAAATCCTCAGCTTGGCAAAGTTGCGCTTAGGCAGCCAGGAGTCTGCGCATTTAGCGCATGTCTAGTTCCTGGTTGCCTGACCTGAACAAGAAGAGTGTCTGTCAAGCCCCCCTTTGTTCAGCCTGACAGACACTCTTCTTGCCGGGAAAAATGTGGGGGTGATGGCCCCTCAATCGGTATGGATGACTGGCACCAAGCATAAGTACAATATATCTAAAAAATGCAAGGTCACAGCCTTTTATCCTTTCAATGGACTCAGCCCTTTCCCGGTTCAGAGTTAATAAAATATGAATCGTGTTGCGTTGTGTGCCAGTTATGCGAGATATTTGCATGACCATGAAGTCAATTTCCCACACCAGCAGGCTCAAGTCATCTGAATAAGCTTTAGGTGTTATATGGGCCTTGTGATACTACTTTACTTAATCAAACGAAAATGTGTAAATATGCATATTTGTAAAAATAAAGGTTAACTGTGATAGTGTCTGATAGAAATGTTATTTCAAACCAAATAAAATGTTTGCACTGTCCAGCCAGTGTATTAAATACTACCCATGTGCGATGTGAGGCCAAATTAACTACATGCTTGAACACTTAGGACCTCATCACAAGTAACCGGTGCAGGGATGTTAATTCTGCACCTCAAAGCTAACAATGCCGGATCTGCTAACTCTGAAGGTGCAGAATTAATAGCGATTCCAGGTTGTAGCCCGAGTAATGAGGAATTACTGTGGAAACTGGCATTTCTGGGTTTGATTCCCACAGTAATTCATAATTCTCCCTCTCAGTATACAGAGTAGACAAAGTCTCCAGGAACTGTGTAATTCCAATGGGAATTCCAGATGTGTTCAGTAACTGCTACAGCCCTATCAGGAATTCTAGGACATTTAGTGCTTCAGTTGGAAATTTGAAAGTGTGGGTACTAAGCACCCCAAAGATGTGGCAGTGCTCACCCACTGAAGGCATTGGTCTTCTGCTGGGAAGTGCAGGTACCCCCCCTTTTGAATTAAATTAAAGTAGTGCAGGGACTCAGTACCTGACAGTACCTTAGCTTATAATGAGGCCCTTAGCAGATAATTAGCAGATACTTTGAAGTACTGAGGAGTGGAACTGTAATCTAAACCTGTACAGAACTAGCACACCTGTGTCACCAGGTCACAACAAGCCCTTTCCCAAGCTTTTCTATTAAATAAATCACTATGAAGACAACAGATAGGTCTACACTTTTTGGTGTGTATATACATGTTAGGAACGGTAATCAGATCTTACTTTGCGTTAAAAAACAAAAACTAAAAAGTAATTGAAAACAAAACAAGGTTAAAGCTACATTATAACTAGGTGAAAATGTCACTCATAAGGTCATGTTTTAAACACAAAAAAAATGAAATTCACCAGTTATTCTTTACTGAACTAACTATAGCTTGCGTCTCGCCATGTAATGTTTATAACTACACATATTACATCACCTTCGTCCATGCACAGGGTGGCGATGGCTGCAGTGCCTGACCTGCGACCAGGTCATGCACCGAACCCCCACCGGACGCCCACCCACACAGACCCCCTACTCCAAGTTAGTTTTAAAAAAAAGATGTTTCCCCCGCTGGAGTGCACAAGGGCTGTGCTGGCTCTTGTGAGAGTCTTGTGGGACAGTGACATTAAATTTTTTTTGAGGAAAAATAATCGACCCATGGGTGGCGGGTCCTACTGGGACTCTTTCACAAGGGCTCAGAGGTCAGGGTATCCATACCCTGTCCCCTTATCTAGGTTTTTTATTTTTTGTCACGGCTCTTGGACGAGTCCCAGAGTCCTAGAACGGTGGCCGCAACATTTCTCTTCATGTTGCGGCCACCCAATCAGCTCCTTCATTCCTGTGGGACCAGCCCAAAATGGTTTTTTTTCTTCCAGTGAGAGTCTTGCAGCACTAAATTGTGCAATTTTTTAAATCTTAAACAACACTCTAGCCAACTTTGATATTATCATAAGTGATATTTTGAGTAACTGAGATACCCAACTGGATCATGGCCTAGCACAACTAGGGGACTCAATCTTTGTTAGCCACAGGCTGTAGATTTAACAAGGATAATCACTGAAGAATTTCATGTGTCTTCTTTCTGTCATTATTTCTGACATGTTTAATGTATAATTCAATATCACCTGGTATCACCCAGGTTTGAATTCGCTGAGCATTGATAATGAATTCAAAGTTATTGTGAAGAAAGGCCAACAAAATATGCTTAAGATGTCTCTAGGCTGGGCTAGTTCCAGATGTGGTGGAGGAGGACTGAGAAGGTGGCATGCGACAAGCTAGGCTCTTGCAGGCCAATCCTCATGAGATTTTACCAGCCAGATTTTCCAGCCAGTAAAACCGGGCACAGTGTTCCTGGGAAATCTTCTCCACCCAACTTGTAATCAGGCCCAAAGATGGCAAACTGTGTTAATTCCCTTTCATACTCATAAAAGAAGATCAAATTTTTACACAAGAAACGGCCCCCAGTAGCTGCTAATGCTGCTAATAAGAAATGTATAGAAACAAATAGTATAGGCGCTTGAGGTCCTTCACTTTTGTGCTTATGATGTTGACAGTGAAAACCTCTAGCAATGGTGCACTAAATAGATAATTGGGGACGGTATTGCCACGCCAACCCGAGCCCCTGTGTTGTATAATAGACTGCTTTCTTTAAGTGGTCCAGGAAAACTACGGAGGAGATTCTCCATTTAGACACAGTTAAACTGGAAGCGAAAGCAAGTAACAAAAACCCCATTAATAAATATTGTAATCGTAATGGTTGCATTGCCATTTTGAAAGCGATAATATTGCACATTAAGCAGGTTGGGGTCATTGATGATAATGTGGGCAGAAGGTAACAAGGGTAACCTTTTATTCCCAACTAGTGGCATCAAGGGATCTAGAGGCACAGAAAGGGTTGAGGAGCGAAGGAATCCGATTAGGTGATAATGTGAAGGTTTCATCGTCTGCAAAAAAGGATGACCATGAAGAAGCATGACATTACGCCAGCTAAACCTGTTACTGGAGGAAAGGTCGGTCCACTTCTCATAATCCCAAGAAGGGAGAGAAATTTACAGAATGGTACATCGAAAAAGTCTTAGTGGGACGCAAGTGGTGGCCTACAACCAAGCATTTAGAAGAAGATAAAAACTTTCCTTAGTGATATTGCTGATTTAGTCTGACATGTACCCCGACCCCAATAGTAAATGGGGAATTCTCATCTTCGTAGGGTGTTAGTGACTATTCCTAGCATGAATAGGCTAATGGGCAATGAGTCTTTATAGAATGTCTAAGATGTAATGAAATAATGCGGTTACTAGAGAAATGTGGCTCATAAAACGTTCTCATTTTCAGAGTTGTGATACACAAGAATGATGGGTTGAGACCCTCAGGAAGGTTGGTCATGTTACTCTCAATTGAAACTGCTAACTCGTGTAGTAAGTTTGAGATGTTCTCGTCAGTGGAGATTGACAATTTTGTTACATCTGCAAGAAGGAAGGGCTATGTGTAGGATGATATTTCATTAGTATGTGAACTTAACTATGCATTGCAGGGTGAAATAAGTCACACATTAAAAGCTTCACTTGGCTGAACTTAGAGGTTTATGCCCTTCAGCTTCAATGATATTTAGTGGGAGTTCTGACTTGATGTAGGATGTGGTGTTCATTATATTAAGTCTGAACCGTTTTTTCAAGTTTTTCCATTCCAATGTAACTGCAAAACATTTCTTTGCAACAGTAATCGGTTATTGACAAAATGCCACACCGTTTCAACATCGCATCATCCTGATATTGGGCCAGTTCTGATATCAGAACTTTAATGAATGTATCACCACCTGCTCAGACACCCTAGCCCATTGCAAGCAACATCAAACAGCAAGAACACAAACTCAGACCAGTTGGTACATGGAAGAACTTCGAATGACCAAGCAGCACTGCAAGCAACTGGAATGTAGGTGGAGAACAAGCCAGGAAAACACAGCAAGGACGTATTCTAATCCGCCCTAAGGCACTACCACCAGCAAATCCGGTAAACCAAATGGAAAGCCCTAGCAGACCATATTGGTGGCAGCTCCAACAGCAGCAAAAAAAATATTTTCAATTATGAAGGACCACACCAGCAACCAATGCTAGCAACATCACCCAATCTCAAGAACTCAGCAAGGACCTCTAAGACTTTATTCAGCAGCAAAAATCACAGACCTATAGACAAGTTCATCTCTCAACGAGACGCCAGCAACCTTAATAAAATCCGGTATTTGTAAAGCGCGAACTACTCACCCTGAGGGTCTCAAGGCACTGGGGACCGTAGGGGAGAGTAAGTGAGCTACTGCCCAGAGTCACATGGTGCTGAGCTGAGCTGCTGCCCGCGATCAAACCATGAGCCCTGCGCTCCGGAGTCAACCGCCCTGGCCGCTGTGCCACACCTCTCTCTCAGCCAGTCTTGTAGCCAGCCTGTGGACCTTGGATGAAGAACACACCCTAAAGACATGGAACGCCATTACCACAGACAAAACTGCCACAATCATGAAGACAATCCATTCAGGCCCCATCAGACCCTTTCACTCACCATGACTTCAACAAAGGACTCCTCTGTATCAGCAAAGCCCTCACCTTCATCCTTAACAACTCCAACAACTCAGCCACATTCCCGGAAATCTGAAAGCATGCAGTGACCAACGCTCTCCTGAACACACCCCTCTGCAGACTGGGCCAAGTTTGTGTACTACCGACCGATCTTCCTTTACCATACCCAGACAAAGTCCATGAAAAAGCTATCAACACTTGCTTTGCCAACAACCTCGCCAACCACCAACTTCTCGACCCCACACAATCATGATTCATACCCAACCACAGTACAGAGACAGCTCTCATTGCAGCAACAGATGACATCCGGATGATCCTAGACAGAGGCGATACCATGGCCCTCATCCTACTGGACATCTCAGGGGCCTTTGATACAGTCTTCCACCACTTCCTGACCAAATGACTATACAAGACTGGTATTCAAGGACCAGCCCTCCAATTGATATGCACATTCTTAACCAGACAAAACCAAACAGTCAACATATTGCCTTACTCCTCGGAAATTCAG
The DNA here is from genome assembly GCA_963921515.1 of Calotriton arnoldi. Classification (NCBI taxonomy): domain Eukaryota; kingdom Metazoa; phylum Chordata; class Amphibia; order Caudata; family Salamandridae; genus Calotriton; species Calotriton arnoldi. The sequence goes on from CAWUFW010008765.1 coordinate 818,321, forward strand.
GAACTCCTCTGTGGAGTACCTCAAGGATCATCTCTGAGCCCCAACCTCTTCCACATCTACATGACACCCCCTGGCTGACATCATCCGCACACACAACATCAACATCCTCTTCTATGCCACGCAACTGACACCGTCCCTACTTAACAAATCACCCAGCACAAGGAACAACTTCATCATCTGCATGACAGAAGCAGTTACCTGGATGAAGTCCAACTGTCTTAAGCAGAACAACAAAAAGACAGAAGTGGTGATCGTCGGAAAGGATGAAACAGTGGGACTCGACCTGGTGGCTGATAGATCTCAGGCCCACCCCACAAGCAAGGAACATTTGGATCATCATCAACAACAAACTGGACATGGCCACCCAGGTCAAAGCTGTAACCGCGTTCTGTTTCTACACTCCAAGGACGCTGAGAAAGATCTGAAAGTGGCTGCCAGACAACACCAGAAAGACTAACTTAAGCCCTCATCACCAGCACACTGGACTATGGGAACTCCCTCTATGAAGAATTCACCAAGGAATTCATGGAGGGACTGCAGACTATCCAGAACGCAACCGCAAGACTCATCCTCAACCTCCCACACTGGTCACATCACACCACTCGTGAGGGAGCTTCACTGATTTCAGATTCGTAAGCATGCCGTTCAAAATCCTCACCCATACATACAAAGCACTACACAACACAGGCCCAGCCTACCTGAACAGCCACCTACCTTTCCACCAACCATCCAGTCACGTTTGATCTGACGGACTCTAACTAGCACACGTCCCACGGAATCACAAAAGCAAGTCCGGTGTATGATCCTAATCATTCAGCCATCCCTCATCATTGACTGGCCTGTTCAAGTGTCATTCATACCCATTCACCATTGCACCAAACAGCATGGGGTCAGCCCACGTCAGATATTTGTTCTCTTTGCTGTATTAACAGATTTATTTTTGCGATATTTTTGCCTTGTCTTAAAAAAAAGAATTAAAAAACATATTTATATATATATATATTCTTCTCTTGTGGCCAGAGAGCTAAAAATATGATTTGGCGGTGATATTTCATTTTTCACTCTTTTAGGTATGGCCCAGCCACATTTCAGCAGCCTCCTCTTAAAACAAAATACATACATACACACATATACATATATATATATATACACACACACACACATATATATACACACATATACACACATATACACACACACACACATACACACACACACACACATACACACACACACACACATATACACACACACACACACATACACACACACACACACATATACACATATACACACACACATATATATTCTACCAAGCACTAGCAGTAATACTTTGGCTCACTCTTCTACATCAGATCTCAGCTCAATGATGGATAGTGAATCTGAGACTGAACAAGCAAGATCAAAACAGGCGGTGGGGTTTCCAAAACTGTCTGTGGCTCAGGAGGTCGACTATCTGCGCCAGGACAGACGACAAACCCTCAGAGCAAATGTGCGAAATGCAAACACACCCGCGATAGGAACCAAAAGCGGAGTGCAAGGCACCGCTGTGCCATTAAACGCCAAACCGAACAACAAAAAATCATCAAACAGAAATTGGCGACGGAAATAAGGAAGAATATTCCTGACTCTAGCACAGTAATCAATTTAACTGAAATGACTGAGTAATGAAGAAATTGCAACACTTTCTTTGGGATTATCGTTTAGTCCGCAGGCAAATTTTGATTATGCAGAAACGAGAATCGATGTTTTCAAATACGTGCGCAAATTAAAGTTGCGTAAGTACCATCTTTTACAAGGAATCAACAAACAAAAAATCATCGATATAGACAGTACAATCAACAATGAAATAGACACTTTTACAACACAAGACATTGCCCTACTCAGTGATTTAGAGGAACTGCAAGCGGAAAGCTTATTGAATTCACAAACACCACAATATGATGAACCGGTGATAAGAACAATGGTGCGTACTCCATTCAAGCGTCCATCCGCCTTTTGCCCAGTAATGTTAAAGGACAATTTGGATCTGTTTAGTGATAAAATCACAATGGAACTGAAAGTACTCTATTCAAAAGTGGCTCACTCAAAGAGGGAATACAACAAACAGAACGATGCCTATTTTAAGCTGGTGAAAAAACTTCAGGCAAACAACAAGATAATTGTTCGCCAGTCTGACAAAGGGGGAAACATTGTACTATGGGCATATGAAATGTATATGGAGGAGGCAATGCATCAATTGAACAACAAGGAATGTTACAAACGTAGTAATATGCAAATGGTGACTGTAGCGCGCCACGATTTCTATAACAAACTAGTGGCCTGGAAGTCAGCGGGCCTTCTCTCAAGGGATGAATTTGCATTCTTAAAAAACGATCATCCAAAAATTCCGGTGATGTATCTTATTCCCAAGATTCACAAGTGTACATCTAAACCACCAGGCAGGCCCATTATATCGGCATGTGGGAGCCTATTGGAGAACACATCACGCTATGTGGATATTTTTTCTGCAAAGCCATGTTAAAAAACTCCCCTCTTACATTCAGGACACAAGTGATTTTTTGAGGAGGTTGGTTGATGTCGAGTGGGAAGAAGGTTGCATTTTGGTTTCTTTGGATGTCACTACGTTATACACTAGTATTAACCACCATGATGGTGTTAAAGCGGCAGAGCACTATCTAGGCACTAGACCCATCTATATGGATGAGCATAACAAAATGTTAATCACCATGATTTCTATCTGTCTTGATAACAATTTCTTTTTATTTAACAACCAAGTTTTCAATCAAATTAGAGGCGTGGCCATGGGGGCCTGTTTTTCTCCTAGTTATGCCTGTCTGCATATGGGGCTTTGGGAGGAACGGGTCCTCATGGCCGTGTATGGTGAAACTATATCTAATCATGTATTATGCTGGTATAGATTTATTGATGACATATTTTTTGTTTGGAAAGGCTCAGAAGACACCGCTAAGAAATTTGTGGAGGAAATAAATTGTAACAATTTGAATTTGAATTTCTCGGCCCAAATGAGCAAAGAATATCTGTTTCCTTGATGTAGAAATTTTCATTGTGAATAACAAAATGGAGACTAGACTACACAGGAAGTTAACTGCGGGGAACTCAATATTGCATGCCTCGAGTCGCCATCCTGTCCATCTAATTAATAGCATCCCATATGGGGAGATGCTACGCATCCGTAGAATCTGCAGTTCGGAAAGGGAATGCAAGCTGGCCCAAATACAGAGTAGGGATAGGTTCCTGGACAGGGGCTATTCCGCAAAGGTACTCGATAAGGCTATGAATAAAACTAAGTCCATAGACCAATGCCAAGCACTCACAAAATCTAAGAATTTTAATGATAATCAAATTGATTCCCCTACAAGACTAATTCTTACTTATAATCTACAACACAAAGCCATATGTAAAATTATCAACAAAAATTGGGCTTTAGTGCAAAGTGATACAGTTTTGAAGAGCCAAATTACGAAATCCCCTTGCATCACTTTTAGGAAAGCTCCATCAATGAGCAATTCCCTAGTCAAAAGCAGTCCAGAGGTGGTGATACCAAAAACATGGCTGAATTCTAGGAAAGGTTTTACGTGTTGCACTAGTTGCAAAGCATGCAAATATGGTGTTAGCAGAAGCAGCTATACAACACCTTTTAAACCTAATCCAGTAACTATCACCAAAGGTCTTAATTGCAAAACAGAGTATGCGGTCTATGTGTTGGAGTGCTCATGCAACCTGCAATATGTGGGAAGCACAAAATTGCAGGTGCATAAACGAGTGCTCCAACACATGAGAGCTATTCTGAACAATTATGTTTCTTACCCAGTTGCCCGACATTTTAAAGAACATCACACAAGTAAACTAGATAACCTGAGATACTTTGTCATAGATACGATCCCTTCCCAGAAACGAGGCGGCAACTGGGAAGCATTACTTAGGAGACTAGAGACTAGGTATATCCTAGAACTAGACAGTAAGATTCCCCGGGGGTTGAACTCAAGTGAAGATTTTTATACATGTCTGTGATTGAATACATTTGATGTTTCGTGCTGAATAGGGTTTTAATTATGATCTTAAACCTATTGAACTGCTGCCTCTAAATGAAATTGTTTTAGTTTATATATGTACAGTTAATTTTTGGCACATTTGCACTTTAGTGGAATCACGGCTGTGATTTCCAAGGGTGGAATTTATAAATTTTTGCACTATTTGCGCTAGCACTTTAGGCAAATTCAAGCCAGAGAAACATTTTTTGACTAGGCCCACTTGGGCATGATTGGGCTTTATTTGAACTGCAATTGTACCCCCCAATGCACTATAGCATTAAGAGACCCAACAGTTAGTTATATATGGTCGATTTATGGGTATACAAGCAATAAGAACCAATGTTAAGAAAGGGTACTATGTTTTAATATTACGAACTATCCTTGTTTTTAACAATTATTTAATGAAATATTTTTCTATTGCCTTTTAACATCTTTCTTTTTAAAATTTGAGGAAGGTGTTTTACCCATAATTGGTTTTAAATATTTTAGAATATTTATACAGTGTTTTGAAATATTTTACCATTTTGTGTTTTATAAAATGTTTATAATGTGTGTATTTAAGCAGATAAGAAAAAGAATTGTCTTTTACTTCTGTAGATACATATATGCATTTGGGACTTTGCAGTATTCCAAGCCTTACTAGTTTCTTTTATGTCTATTATGGCGGTTCTTTTTTTAAACTAATCACGTGTCAGCACTGTCACTTTAAATGTTAGAAAGCACTCCACATGCGCGTCATGTGATCAAGGGCACTGTGTTGCCCGAAACGTGTCATGGCGGTGGTGCAGGGCATCTACACAATGAAATAAAATACTTGCACTACAAACGGGTCTGCATTCGTCTATGTTTGGCAGAGAACTCTACCTGACGAAGCACGCTGTATATATATATATATATATATATATATATATATATATATATATATATATATTTATATATTTTTTAAGGACGAGGCTGCTGAAATGTCTCTGGGCCATACCTAAAAGAGTGAAAAATGAAATATCGCAGCCAAATCATATTTGATCTCTTTGGCCACAAGAGAAGGTGACTCACCCCAAAGCAGATTCGCTCAACACTCGTTCCGTCCTTGGGAAAGGACGGGGCAAGGGTTGGACCATGATAGCGTGGAGCTATATAAAGCTGCAGAAACTGCGGCCTGCTGTCGAGGTAATGGTGGGTTTGGTGATATCAGACATTGTGTCTAATTACACAGCACAGAGGGTGCAAACCCTGCATTTACACAGAAACAACAACCGCGCATCAGCAGGAGCGGGCGGGGGCGGTCACCGCATGCATCATAGGCATGAGGGTGTAAAATTCTTCCTCGCCATCTGTTCTAGCTTTATTTATATATGTTTCTAAGATCTATTGATATCGGGCAGACCAACAAGTCTGTTCAGTATAAGGGAATATTTATGAGTATTAATTAGACATACTCAATATCATGGTAGCACTAAATGCAAGAAACGTCACCCCTTATGGCATGAGATCGGATTCATCAGTCAAGGATCAGCTGTCAGTGTGTGAGCCGGGAGCGGGAGACAACGAACTTGACATGGAAGAGAGGACGTTAAAGGAGGGCCAGTCTCATATGGAAGCTTCATTGAATCTAAGAGGTGGGAGCAGTTGGACCAAGTCTGGTGTAGAGTCCTTGGAATGTTCTCCTGTCGCAGCATTATGGTGGTCCCCAGATCTAGAGCCGGTGTCAGGGGGCTCAATCACTTTATAGAATTTCCCTGATGAGCAAGAGTTAGACAGCCTTGCTGGCAGAAGAGTAGAAGCAACTATCTAGCAGCAGAAAGTGATGAGGTGAGGAGGGGGATGAGGGCTCTGACTTTTTTGCTCTGCAGAAAAGGAGAGCAGCAGAGTTGAAAATAGACTTCAGGAGATGGTGGTAAAAGTAAAACATGTGTAGAATGACATTTGGCCCCTCAGTGTGTGGGGTGTTGAGAAACTGGTCTGTCAGTCAGAAATATACAACAGAGGGAAGAGGGGATGAATGGTTCGATGTTGTGGAGCATGAGCGGTTGGTTGAGTTAGTTATTTTAGTCCAGCTTCTATGCAGTGACTTGAGGGCCCAGGGTGACACCTCATGCTTTACTAAGCCACCATGCTTGCGGGAGCGAGCTTGAGACAGCCCATCTTGAATCGAGATGAGCAGTGCTTTAAATGGGAAAAAATAAGTGCAGGTACTCATCAAATTGAGCTGTGGACATGGGCGGGACTTTGGGTGGGGTTAGGGGCGTGGCAAGGTGCCAGCATCCAATGAGATCAAGATATTCTCGGAGTACATCTGGGAATGTTGATGGAGAAATAGATATTGTGTGTATATTACTTCACCGACACTGGCACTGAAATACCACAGGGAGGAGATTACAGGCCGTGGTTGCAGAATCAGACATGGACTTACATCCCAGCGTTTCCAAGGACACTCTCGGTGGACAGTATGTCTTTTGAACCCTGGCCACTACACTGACCACTTGAAATACTGACCCCTTGAATTAAGGTGCTCTCTCACACAGACTCCTTTCTCAGACCTAAAATACATATTTGCCATCACTGCAGTCAGTGCATTTATTATGAAAGTCTTCAATAGACACACATTAAATAACCACCTTTTCAGACACACCGGGGTGCAGTTGAAAAGCAATAGACTTATAAATGTAAATTTGCTGCAGAAGAAACAGATCTTGCAGGCTTTGTGTTCAAGGATGAGGTCAGTGGAATCAGACCTAAGGAAGAGCAATAAGGTGCAGCTTATAAGTAAATGTACTCCAGCACTAAGAAACAGCCTTCAGTGAGCAATAAACAGGTTATTGGCATGCGAGTGAAGCATTCTTAGGAAGTACCTCCTATCCATCAAACCCATCCCTTCTGGGCTGACATGCATAGCTCAACTAATGCAAGCACCCTCCCTTAACACCTGGTGCCTTTGGTAACATAAGTAGTTACATTGTTTTATTAAAGGACTATTTAGGTTGTGGGTTGTAAGAATTATTATATAAGCTGCGTAGTTGATATAAGATACAAGGTTGCATTTTCACGGTAAGTATTGATTTATTTATGTAGGAGTTTTATGTAGCGCTGTGCATAGCCTCACTATAACTTCACCGTGCCAATATATGAGGTAGTATTCATATTTCCATTGGGAATGCCCTATTCATTATGTGTTGATGAGCAGCCTATGCAGCACAGAACTCTATTGCACTGAAAAGTTATCAGCATAATCTGCTGAAATAGAATAACTGTTTTCCATATCAGCTCATAGTGCACACCTGTGACACACATACACTTAGGTACTCACACAGACACTTACTTACACATGCACATCATTCGCTAAAACTGATTTTTACAAATACAATATCCAAGTTGTACTTTAAATGCATGTGTTTACCCTGATGATTAGTGGCATCCCCCTCCACTCTCGGCCTGACTACAGGCACTCATCACGCCAAAGTCAACTTTTCCCATGTTTCATACAGCCCCATTATGACTGCAAGAGAATGGCGCACGAACTTTTCTCAAATTCATACCAATTTGGGATTTAGTGCGTAGCGCTACATTGGGATTTTGTGGGTAGTGCTACCTGCTGACTGCCCAAAAGTAAAAGGAGTCCTGACCAGAAAGTTCCTTGAGATATTGGTTTCACTAGCAAATGTTCTGAAACTGCGTTTCCCATGATTGCAAAACTACTACAGGACGGCGTTTCACCTCGAGGTTCTGTGCTGTAATCACCCCGATCTCTAGGTTGCGAAGCAGAAGAGTGAGAGAAGCTATGTAATTAGAAAATCTCAGCAGGTTTTGTTTCAATTGGGGCCTTATCGGTACTGGCCGCCATCTAGGATCGTCTGTCAATGCACACATTCACGGCTCCTTTGGTAGCCAGTCTCATCGGAAACAGCAACGCCTGTCCAAGCAACGTTGCTACACGTTCGTAATATAAGCCTGGCTACTGCCCCAGAGTACCGGTACTCTCCCTGGCCAAGGAGAAGTTCCGGTACTGAAGGTGGAACAATTTGGAAGTGCCGGTACTCAGTACCGGTGAGTACCAGCTCATTTAAAGCACTGGAGATGAGAACTTCTATGAGGGCAGTCTCTTTCCCCTGTGATATCCCTTAAGTGTCTCTTAATAGCTTTTGATCACAGACACCACCAATGTGTTCGCTCCAGAGTACTATGTGGCACCCATGGGAAATATTACAGGCTCAGGAATTCATAGAGATTCTCTAAGCCTGTCACAGACCCAAGCAAGGTGATTTGTCTACATGCCCCCCCCCCACTCTTGGTTCTAAGTAAGGCTAAAAGTGGGATGAAACAACGGGGGGGGGGGCTCTCAAAGGGGCGTGGTCGATGTAATTGAGGGTGTGGCTTAAAAACACACAAGCTAAAAATCTGTGCTTAGCATAGTGTGCAGCCCGACTGGTATTTTGCAGCTTCGGTCATTGCATCCTTTATATAAGTATTATTATACCTACAACAAGCTAGGACTATTGGCTTTGTCAATGGTTGTTAGTTGCATAAGATAAATAAGCAACAACTAAGGCGTCATTATATAGAACACTGAAAATGCTTCATTTCTGACATGATGAGACTGAAAGAACTATAACGAGTCTCTTTGAAGTTACATCAAAGGCAGCAAAGGGCGGAGAAGAGTTAAGATTTTTTTTTTCTCGGAGGGTGAGGGCAAGAATGGAGAGCCTGATAGAGACTCGTCTCAGCACCTGCCGGTACTGAGCACCGGCAGGACCCCGCCCACTTAAAGCTCTGATTCTAAGGAGTTAAGACATTCAACAATGTTATAGGTGCAATGTTGTAATTACAAATCTTTATTATACAATAACCGAGAGTATAAAAGGTGAAAAGCAAATATAGTGATGATAATTAGGGCATTAGCACAAGTAAATCTTAGAAAAGTTAATGTAAAAATATACCTAACATTTTTGGAGTGCAGCTAACAGAATGTTGGCATGTATTTGCTGCTGAATTGTTGTAGTATACTCAAAACCCAACACACCTTGCCTCCCGTTTGTCAGGATCTAGCACACTTCCTAGTGATGGCAGGCATCCAGGACCAAGTCAATGTGCCGATAGTCAGCAGACACAAAATGGCATCCTTGGTCTGCGGTGTTGGTATTGAGACCACAGACTATCAAGATGGGCCCAGTAATGGTCCACGTGTTTTATAGGCTGTAGTCTCAGTAATGAAACTCGATTACTGATCATGAACACAAGGGTTCTGGGACTACTGGGATACACAAACTCCAAGAGAAGTATGCAGATTGCAGGATACAAATGCATGTTTTCATTTTCAAAATTTGGGGGTCCCTTTCGCAGTCCCCCTACCCCTGTAAGAGGGTCTGGGTGTGCACACCCTGCCCCCTTATATGGCCAATCTTTTTTTTATGAAACAGTGGCCAGACCCCACATCCTGCAATGAGTACGGCAGAGAAAATGTTCTCCTGCGGTCAGCCAATCAGTTCCTTCAACAAATGAAAACTGACTTTAAATGTGTGGACCCAAAATGGGAAAACTTTATGTTTAAAATGTTGGTCCTACAAATGTCCTTGAAACCAAGTTCATGGATAGTACACAGAATAACAGTCCAAATATCTATAACTTTTGAACAATTTTTAACCCACTTGAAACATTTCCATAATCCTAATTTCCCCAAAACTATTAAACTGATTTACTAAAGTCAAGAAAAGGCACTTCTTTAAGTAAAGTTCTAGTATCATGCCAAGTGTGATGCAAATCCAATCAGTTTTTTTCTAAACTTTTCCATGGAAGTTAAACTGTGAGCTATCACTTTCTTGACCCCCTCTCCTCCCAATCCACACACCCTCCACCCCCCCCAAAGACAGGCCTATACTGAAACTTGCCCAGTGTAACCAAAATCAGTTGACCTCTTTTTTGGCTAGGCGACTCATTGAACAGCGCTTTAAGGTATGAAGAAAACCCAAAGCAGATCTCAATGGAAACTCCGGCCTAATAAGAACTACATAGTGGATACTGCAGACTTCGTCTAATTATCGTTTAATCGGATTTTCCATTGATTTGCCTATAACTTTGGGCCACATGAATCGATCGGCAACAAATTTGGCACTCTTAGGTTATGCAGCTAAAGAATGGCATGCCTAATTTTGTGCAGCGTTGTCCAGGGGAAACAAGTTAAGGGAGGGTCAAAAAGATGTGTTTTCACATTTTAGCTCCTATAGGAACTTTGCTCACCACTACAGCGAAAAACGCTGACCGGCTTTACACCGAACTTGGCTGAATTGTAGAATTGCACATTGTGGTTTGGTTTACGCACGATCAGTACTTTTTGAAATATCAGCGTTTAATAAAGATACCAGGTGAGCATGAATAGAATAACACTTTTGTATATCTTGGCTGTTTAAACTCATGATTCCCAAAACGGTGATTTCGTTCAACCACATTTGAATTGGAGTATTACTGGCTAATGAAGGGGATTAAAAAAAATGTTTTTTTCCAACATCTTGTAAACTGCAATTGTGTCACTATTTTAGTGTCATGGAAAAAAATCCACAGCTAAAGGAAGACACGCGAGAGTTGCCGGACCACAGGGGGGAAGTGTGGCTCAATGGTTAGAGCGGCAGACCCTGATGCAGAGATCTGGCCCGGGACCAGGGTTCAATTCCCGCCTCGGCGGGTCTTGGGCTCAACGTCCTCGGACCTGATAATTCTCGCCTCAGTGCCGATTCTAATCATGGGTCCCACTCTGCAACTCTGGGCAATAGCTTGCTTAATCTCCACAACGGCCCCACCTGCGCTGGGATGCCTGGCTTCACCTTGGGGGTGCCCAGGAGTGGACATTTCATAGGGAAAAGCCAGGAAGGGTTCCACAGCGGTATGCGTACAGCGCCAGGAAGCCTCAGGGTATCAGTGCGCTTTACAAGTACAAATTCATTTCATTCATTCATTCATTTCATTTCAAAGGGGTCACACAGATGCATGGAAAATGGAAGTACAAATGAAAAAAGAATGTATTTGTGATATTTGCCATCTCAAAGAAGCTGCCAGGAGGCTCAGTGATTGTGCCCTGCAGAGAGGTGTGCCCCTCTGCCAGCGCCACTTGAAAGTGGAGATCTGGGGACAATTAGGGCATTCCCCTGCAGGCAGGTGCAGTCACTCCCTGCCCCCATCCCGCCTTTTAAACTAAGAGGTATGCCTGCCCTCCTTTAAATGTAGGCTGGGAATCTGGCTGCAAACCAGACCGGTGGCTCCAAATAGCCTTTGACTAATGCACTGTTCACTGTGCAGGTGTGAGTTTGAGTGCGCACCTGTGATAGTGCGCACCTGTGATAGGGCGCCCAGCCTCGGTCTGTGCCTGGTAAACAGACTTAACGGTGCATGCGGTGCAGTGTGTGACCGGGAACCTATTTCTAATGCAGACTTTCGTTGTGGTAGAAGGTGGCAAATTGTCTTCCAAAAATCTGTAAAAATTAACATAATTAAGTATTAACTAATCGGGAGAAGAAAAAAACTAGTGCAACTCAACATGTGGCGGAAGCACTTTATGGTGATGCGGTCAAGTACTCCCGGTGGAACTAAGAGACCGAGGTTCTAATACCGGTTGCTTCATATGGCAAACTGTGTGCTGTTGGGAAGGTTACTTAATCTCCCTGTGCCTCTGTGGCCAAGGTTACCAAATTAGGAGTCTTAATGCTGTATTTAAGGACTGCATAAAAAGGGGATTTGTACAAATGGGACAGCGCAAGTGAGATGAGTAAAGTGGACATGCAAGAAGGTATTTTATCTCCTGCTGTAGGAAGCAGGCAGACTAAAGAGGTGCAGTAGAGATTTTTCTCATTTCCTACAAATAAATTTTAAAAAAACGAAAACTTTCTGCAGCCTTGAAGTGATAATCAGCTCCTTCTAGGGCTCAGGCAATCAATCTGTTCTTTACTGCACGGCTGTCGCATAGCAAATTAAAAATTGCAAGAGAAAAACACTGATTAAATCGCAAATCAATTACACACCCCCTTGCCGTGAGCAGCGAGTTGAACAACCACCATCCTCTTAAGCAAAAACTCAGAATGCGCAATCGCTTTTCCTTTTCTTGCTCCATAAGTATATATTATCTGTCTACATCCATTGAAAAATGGGAATTTCTCTTGCAAATTATTAACATATTAACTTACAAAGTTCAGAAAACAGACTGTGCTATTGTGGTGAGCATGCAAATGAATATTTTATTACTCAGCTGAATGATTTTCCATTTATTGCCCTCAAGCGGATGGATGGCCAAGGGAGCCATGCCTGTGCCCTGTAGGGTCCCTAACAGGGAACCTCTTCTGGCTCTGCTATGGGGAAACCCCTAGTTTGCGGATTTGAGAAGAGGAAGCTCACATTGGCCCCAATGCATAGGAAGAAACTCCCTATGTGTCAGTGCCACTGAATGTTTCTTTTGGGGATTGTTTTTGAAAATTAAACAAATACTGAGGGAGGTCAAAAAACACATGCAGCCTGCTCAGCATTAGTAGTGACAAAAGTATATTGGTCTCATTGGATGATGTCTGCCAGGTAGACAGGAATTTCTTATTATGGCAGGGTGGCAGCTGTGATGGGAGCGGAGGCTGAGCATGTGGGCTGGAGGGCTGCTAGAAAGGTTCTAATGGCAGGGTCTGGCTGGCCACTACCCCAATAGGCTAAAGGCTAGAGAGCTGCTTTCAAAGCAGGATGGACTGCCAGGACCCACCCATGACCTGATGGCCCCATTCTAGTCACGGCCTTCTGTAGTGTGGTACTGGTGTCAACATTTTACCAGCCTTCTAGTCTGGCCCAAGTATATAACCCCATTAGCTCTGCTCTTCCCTCACAAGAGATGGGAAGTGGGTGTTTCAAGGCGTGGATTGCCGTGGAGGTTTAGGAATGCCCACAAACATGTTCATCTTTGGGCACCCCCAAACTCCAATCTGAATGCTTCCCCCCCCAGGACCTCGTCAGAGATTTACTCCCGTTCAGGGCTGGAGTATTTTCCCTCCTACGATGGGAAGGCAAACAGATCAATGAACCACACCCCAGACTTGCTGGAAGTGCAGTGGAAGAGCTTCAGCCACAGAGAAAGTTTTTCCTGGTAGAAACAGTGGATTCCCTTTTCCTGTGCATAATTCTATGTTACGAACAGCAGGAATAAGAGCCAGCAGGAATTGCCATAAGACATTTCTAGTACAACACCTGGAAACGTGCACTGGGCACAAATTCTAGCCTTGTACTAAGAATTTTGGTGAGTTCCACAAAAAGAAAAGTTCTATGAGACAGATCTAAAGCTCCACCATTAAGGTTTTATTGAGGAATGGGACCCCTTGAGTTCCAGAGTTTCTAAATGTCCTGAAAGATTTCAAAACTTACAAAACAGCTAAGTTGCCATTTCGCTGGTCTGGATGCAAAGTAGTGGGTGTTGATTTTTGTAATTCAAGGTCAATAGTCATTTGGTATTCCAATTTCAAAACAAGCTGTGGTGGCCAGGTGGCGGAGACTTATACACAGCCAGTATGCTCTCTTCCATGCTCTAAGTGCTGTCGCACCGGTATCCATTGTCCTGCAGCCCATCGAGAGACTGGTCTCCCCATAGGACCTGCTACTCGCCTCAACTGCAAGTAAGGGGACAGGCCACGAAAAGGACCCAGTAGCTACCAGTGACGACGTGGGCTACTACTCCATAGAATCCACTGCTTCATTCCAGTGCCACAGCCTCACCTGGCCGCCATCATAGGGTTTGCTGCTTGCTCTCCCTGCTGGAGCAGCAGTCTGACTTCTCACCTTCAGCCTGCTGGCCACTTCAGCTTCTCTACGCTGTCACAGCAGCAGCTGGGCAGCCAGCACAGGGCTTGCAGTGAGAGCGCCTTTACTGCCAGAGAGGCCATGGATTCCCACAGGGCCGGTTGCTTGCCTTCATTGTACAAGGAATGGGATGGTAGCCTCTCAACAGAGCACGCTAATCAACTTCATTGCCTTTGAATTGCCTGACCTAGTGCAGACAGGCCCCATTTCTTCCCAAAATGACCAGGACGGTTGTGTTGCCTCCAACACATGCCCAATGCCTGACTTCGAGGCTAGACCCGCTGCCTGAACTCCATGGGCCCACTGCTTGCCATGCTACAGGAACGGCAGCTTGACCTCCTCCATAGGACTGGCCACTTGCCTCCACTGCCAAAGTAACTGCCCTACCACTTGTTCAGCTCCAATTCAGGAGTGGTGGACTGGCTTCCTTTATCATGTCCGCTGCTCCCCACCATCATCCTAGTACTGGTCTTTTCACTCTTCCCTCACACATCCAGGCCACTGCCATCCAAGAGAGGCCAATGTGTGTGTGTGAAGTCCAGCTCCTGTGGCGCGTGCCTACGGTGGCCATGCTTGAGCACGTCAAGCAAAGGACGGCGGAGGCGTTCAGATCTCTGGTCCACAGTGCACAGCTGCCTGCTCAGACCTGCCTGCTGCTGCAGAGCCCATTCCACACCCTGTCACCACCTCTCAAGCGGTGTCATCATTACCGCACTGGCACTGAGTTCACCCCTCTAACTCACATATATGCTCTGACTTAAAGTCTTCGCTTTCACATTTTTCTGGTTTTTCTTCGGAATGCTTACTTTCCGCTCGCGTTTTTTGAATGAAGCTTCATTCAGCACTAGAATGATATTGTTTCTGTGTTCTTTCTCACACTCTGGCTCTAGTGCAGCATGTACAATCCATTACTATAATTGTCCATTAAGAGGACACACTGCAGAACTTACCTGGTAACACCGTCACATTACCTCTCGAGAAGAAAAAATATTTGTCACCGTGGAGCTCCAAGTGACTCCACCAGTTAAAGTCTATACTGGCTCCCAAGCACCCTTTATATTTGGTGATTAACCAGTTGCAGACATTTACCTTTCAGGGAGCAGAGATGAGATATTTTGATTTACACAAAGGGGCAGAAAGCCTGCCTTGTGTCTGAGGCCAAGGAGCGATGGCCCAGTGGAGTGGGCAGAGCAGACAGCCTGCTTCACAGAGCTCTAGGTATGATTGGAGCGGCTGGTGCTGTGGCACCAGGTCCCAGTGGTATGAGGGACCAACTAAACCCCATGTCCGTTTTACTATTCTTCTTAAGTTGCATTAGGGCCCTGCTCTGGCAGTGTTGCTTTGGGCCTCCGAGTAATGGTCCAGAGGTGGGGGAAAATTGCAAAATGTGAGCTCTTGTTTTTAACAAAGGGCAGAGGGGACATCCCACTTGGCGGCAGTAGCCATCATTGGTGAAGCAGGTGCAGCAGCACTGGGGTTCAGGGGTTTGAGGGGCCACTGTATTACAATTAGGTCTTTCTTTACAAAAGGGTATGATGGCTCATTTTCCTTGCTAGCATTAGGGCCGAGAGCACCTATGCTGCAAAAAGGGGGCCAACACATGGGAGCTCATTTTGTTCTGAAAGGGAGGAAACATGGCCTAATGGTGAGAGCTGCTGACTTTGGAACTGGGGAGCCCTGTTCAAGTCCCAGTATTTGCTTAACATCCTGTGATTCTGAGCAAATCGCTTAATTTTCCTGAGCTTTAAAAAAAAGATTCAACTTGTGTAATGTGGAGGATATTTATAGAACCAAGCAGACACACTATTTTGATCCCTAACTGGCCCCATGTATGATTTACGTAGGTGTGCTATTCGCTTAGCACCCGTCCCATACATATTTTTTTCAAATCCTGCCAATTTGTCACAGCAAGATGAAAGGGAAGAAGCAATATTTAAAGTATATAATTGAATATGGAGGGGGGGGGCACAAAAATCTAGACAGTTTGTTCTCTTCCCTATGGACAGAGTTCCCTACGGACAGAGATACAATGTCCACCCGAGTGCAAGTCAGCAGGTTTTTTTTCTTTCTTCAATAATGGAGTTTGGTTACCTGGGGCATGTGGGACAGACTAGTATTTATCTGTAACCTCAGACACTTTAATTTTTCAAGGGGCTACGTTAATGGGTAGACCACAGTTAAAACCTTTGTGGTATGACTCATTCATATAGGATTACATTTTGACCAATTGATCTTATAGACGAGAAGGAGAACAAACAGCCTTCCAGGTTTTTCTCGGAGGGCATAGTGGACTGAGGCTTCAAATCTACCAGTAGTATCTCTGTATAGCAACTTTACTTCAACCAGTTGAGTTTGTATACCCGGACATTTGGATTGTTTTATGGTCACAGTAGGAGCTTCCAAAGGCAAAACACACGAGGGTGACTACGGAAGCGGTCAGAAAGGGAACGGTGACAGTTTATTATGGTTGACGGTTCCTTGTACGGCCAGCCAGTTTTGTCAGCCATGTCAAGTGCTTTCTCAGAGTCCATAGAAAGCACAAAGTTGTCATACTAATCGGTGTGGGCTGGCTTCAATGTAAGGAGGAGCATGTGTAGGTGATTCCTGTATGATCTGCCAGGGACAAATCAGACCGGTTAGTTCAGTGGTAAATTAAAAAAAAAAAATAAGTGCTGGGGCTCTCGTCAGAAGGCAGCGTGCACCAGCCAATTTCTCCTGTTAGCGCCACCTAAAACAGAACCAAGTACCAACCATCAAAGAGGGGAGAGGATGTGGTGTAACGGCCAGAGCTGCTGACTTTGGAGCTGGGGAACCAGGTTCGAGTGTCAGCATTGGCTCAACATCCTGTGATTCTGGTAAAGTCATTTGATCTACCCCGGTCTACCATAAATGAATGTGAAAGTGTCCTTAACTGGTGCTCATGAATAGCGCCGGTGTTGATGATTAAGTGCCGGTACTGAGCACCGGAAATCACCGGCTAAAATTAAGCACTGTGTTAGTTATGTATAAACCGGGAATGACTCTTTTTAATCTAGTTGCCAACACTTTGGGCAGGATACTAACATTGCAGTGACTTAGTGAAATAGATCTCTAGCTGGAAAACAGCATTGGGCAGTAGCATGATGGGCCTGTTGAACTCTGGGCACAGTGTCCATAGCTTCTTAGCATCCACTTAGTGAAATAGACCTCATGCATATAGACTATCATTGTTTTAAATGTGTCACTAAGAACCGTCCGATCTTTTCCCCCATTTATCAACCAATCAAGGATTTGTAGTAAAGCCCAGCAAATCACCCGTGAGGGTCTAAAGGCACTATTCTTCTACCTGAGCCTATACAGACCATACCCCACCTTTAAATAACGTGTTGTGCAGAGTCCTTCATCATGCACCCTCAAGAGAACCTGAATAGAAGATACGGAAGCTTCACTGGAGCTTCAAGAGTCCTTTCGGTGAGTTTGCAGCACTTTCATTTTCTTGGGCTACATTTACTTAGTAACGTACATGCATGAGTTTTGGAAGCCGGAGATTAAGGTCCCATCTCCAACTGAAGCCGGATGGGTGAACATCTCAAAGACCTTCTTCAAATGTAGAGCAATAGGACACGTTGGGCAATACTGGATCTGGTTTGAGGAAAAAAATCAGTTCTGATGCTTGTGCCAGGATCTAAATAACAGAAAAGTATAATTCCTCTCCTTAGGATCGGAGAGTCTCCAGGGGTAGACCAGGTTGTGCGGCATCATCAAGTCCTGCAGTGCTCCGCTATCTTTTAGAAACAGAGCGATCAGGTTTCCCAGTTGTATCTGGGAGCGGGTCAATCTGATGATTCCTGTTCCCACCTAAAATTACCTTCATCTCACCAGTGCTCTCCTGTAAGCAGCATTTATCGTGATGAAAAAATGCAGTTTTGTATCCACTGATGACGCGGACTGTACACACCACTAGAATAAAATCCTGCGACTTTGTCTTGGCAATGACATACTTTCCTGGATGATCTGCACATGTTTGCAATGGTCAGTGTCAGAACATTGCACAGAAGATAATTGCCACCCCCTTCTTAGAGACAGAGCCAATGGATGAATGGATGTGCCTTTCCATATATTTCAGGTCCCCGCACCACTGAAGTGCGGAATACATCAAAAGAGACCTGGGAAGAGCCAGAGTTCACAGGACAACCTTTGATGCTACCAAAGCACACCCCCAGATTATTATTTTAAATGATTATTTATGCCCAATTTCATGGAACCAAAAGGTCTGCAAAAGGTGGGCAGGTAGTCAGGAATGATCCCCTACCATAGGGAAGTACACCCCTCTTCCCGTCTTTTATTGGTATTTCATGTAAATCTAAGGTGGAATATTTTTATAAAATAGTTGACTATTATCAGATTTATTGTTAGACCGTCCACGCTCCGGTAGAACAAGCCTCCAGAAATGCCACCTTAAAGTGCAGCGCCCTCGTACTTAACTCACAGACAAAAGCACACATTAAATTCCAAAAAACAGTCACTGCAGCAGATTTGAAGCTGAACAAACAGGCAACATAAATGGCAGAACCACCTCCCAGCCATCCAAAGCCATTTATTTGAAATGTCACTGTTTAAAAATAGTCTTCGAAAGTCTTCACTGCACCCGTCAACTTGTAAATACAGGGACGAAAAGCAGGGAATAAATGGAGGTGCTTTGGGGTGGGTGGGGAGGGGGGGGGGAGGTATTTGACAAGAAGAAATTGAAAAATGGCTACGCTGAGAAAGGACGAGGGCATAGGCAGTGATGGGGAGAGGCGACAGGCCAGTTCATTACAATGGAGCTGGTCTGAGCAGTAGCCTACAAATTACCCTCTACATGTGGATCATTCTTCCCTAGGACCACGGGCCTTCCAGTGGCACTGGCCTCTAAATATCACATTTTATCCATGTCCATCTATGCCTCGATCCTACTGGACTTTCAAAGTCACTGGCCTATTCATTGGGAACAAGATTTTCATATACATGTGAGTGAATGGTACGCATTTACTGGGCCAGGAGAGGCAGGTCTGTGACATCAGGTCACCCTCTTATCTGACTGGGACCCTTAAAAGTACTCCCTGTTCAACCCTCTCAGCAGGAAAAAGTAATCGGCTAGCACAGTTTAAAATAAACAATTCAATGCCCTGGCGTGTGGTCTTGTGCTTGGAGTCTCTCTCTCGTTTTACATCTATGTAGCTGTAGTCCGTGTTTAATTTGAATTTGTAAAAAAAAAAAAAAAAAAAAACTTACGTGTTGAGGCCAAAGTTGTTTTAACGAGCCTGACAATACCAGGGTTGGCAATTAGAAAGTCGGTCTTGAATGCACCTCATGCCTCTTTCTTCCACTGCCGCACACTGCAGCTTCTGCCTCATCAAGACCATTCCCTTTTCATCTCGGCTTTCTCCCTTTTGCCCGCTTTCCCATTCTTTCTCTTCTTTCCTTTTCTGTTTTTCTCTCTTCCTCCAGGTCTAGGTCTGATAATGAAAAATAAGTTCCATTTCCCCAAAAAGAGTGCTGGTGCCCAACACCTGCTACCACCAACACACATTTAACACATGTGTGTGTGCGAGTGTGTGCAAGTGTGTGAGTGTGCAAGTGTGTGTGTCTGCCCCGCCCCCTTTCTCCACCAGTCTGCAAATGCGCCTCCTGGCGCTTTGCTGTTGGGGGTGAATTCCCTTTGGCTGCTGAGGGTTCTTAGGGGCCAAGAAGACCTCCTGTTACCTCCAGCAAGCCCACACAGTGGGATTGCTGAGAGGTCATCAGAGGCCATACCCTCTTTCTCCACCACTCTGCAAACGGCCTCTCAGCACACTGCTGGTGGGGGGATAGGGATCCCGTTGCCTCCTGAGGGCCTAAAGACTAAAGTGGACTTCATCCCCCAAGCTGCAGTGTGACAGGAGGCGCATTTGCAGAGTGGTGGAGAAAGGGGGCATGGCCACCAAAAACCTCCCAGCAAATCCATTGTGTGGGATTTGCTGGAGGTAACAGGAGGGGTAGTTGGCCCCCAAGGACCCTCAATAGCCAAGGGACTTCATTCCCCTACTAGTAGTGCGCCAGGAGGCGCATTTGCAGAGTGGTGGAGAAAGGGGGGCGTGGCCTCCTACCAGGTCTTAGCAATCCTGCTGTGTGAGACTTACTGGAGGTAACAGGAGGATTAGCTGGTCTCCCAAGGACATCCTTGGGGGCTAACTACTCCTCCTGTTACCTCCAGTAAGTCCCACACAGCGGGAGTGCTAAGAGGTCTTCAGAGGCCACGCCCCTTTTCTCCTCCAGTCTGCAAACGCGGCTCCTGGTGCACTACTGGTTGGGGGATATAGTCGACTTTACTCCCGAGGGACCTTGGGGGCCAAGAAGCCTCCTGTAACTCCTACATGGCGGAATTCCTGAGAGCTAGTCGGAGGCCCTACCCCCTTTCTCCACCACTCTCCAAACACAACTACTAGTTAAAAAAACATAGAAATTCACAGAAAAAAACAAAGGTTACAGGGACGTTATAGTTAGGCTGACAGTGAAATTCAGCAGTTATATTTAGCTGAGCTATCTATAACTTGCGCCCCGCAATGCACTGCTTATTACCTCACATATTACATTACTCATGACAGTCAGTAACATTACTGATATCTCAAATGACATCACTGTTGACATCACCCACAGAATCTGACACACCCACTCACACCCCTAGATAACCTTTTATACACCCACTCCACCTTCTACACTACCATTCTGAAAACCATTGACACACCCATACCAGTACTTACACACCCACTCACTGATTCATAGGTCTACACACACATCCACTCAGTCACCCATACAGCCACTCACACACCAAATCACTCACTAATACAGCCACTGATATACCCACTAATAAACCCATACAGCCAATCACACAGTCAGTCACCTAAAAGTCAATCACACAGCCATTTGCTCACCTATACAGTTATACACACACCCACTCACTTATTCATACAGACAACCAATCACCCATACAGCCACTCACGTACCCACTCACCAACCCTTACAGCCACATAGACACCATCTGACAGACTGATACAGACATTCTCAAAACCTAGGCACTCACTCATACATTTACTGAGACACCTAATCACTCACTTATACAGTCAGTCACACACCCACTGAATCATCCATACAGGCACTCATATACCCACTGATTCATCAATACACCTTGGTGTGTATATATGTATATATATATATATATATATATATATATATATATATATTCACTGAAAAAAACATAGGCTTCAGGGACGTTATAGTTAGAAATTAGCATTTAAAAACCATAGAAATTCACTGAAAAAAACACAGGTTTCAGGGACGTTAAAGTTAGTTGGACATTTCACTCGTACAAAACCAGAGAAATTCTGCCGTTATAGTTAATTGAGCTAACTATAACTTGCGCCCCATAAAGCACTGCTGATGACGTCACATATTATATCACTCATGACATGGTCAGTGACATCACTGATGACATCACTGATGACATCATCCAGGGACTGTGTGTTTCTGTAAAGTTTAAATATGTTATATATATATATATAGGCCAAGGTGTATTGAAGAATGAGTGGGTGTATGAGTGTCTGAATGGATGATTTAGTAGGTGCGTGACCGACTGTATAAGTGAGTGATTAAACGTGTCTTACTGAATGCATGGTTTAGTGACTAAACTGTGTGAATGTCTGTATCAGTCTGTCTGTTGGTGTGTAAGCGGCTGCATGGGTTGGTGAGTAGCTACATGAGTGTCTATATGGGTTATTGATTGGTTGTCTGAGTATCTGTATGGGTGCCTGAGTGTCTGTGTGAGTGGGAGGGGGGTGCGTGACTCTGTGCATAGATGTGTGAGTGGGTGATTCACTGGGTCTATGGGTTTAAGAGTGCATCTGTGAAGGGCTGTATGGGTGGGTGAATGTGTGTATGGTTGTGTTGGTGAGGGAATGGATGTCTCAGTGGTACATGTGTAACTACACATGTGAAAGGCTGATTATGTGAGTGTTGGAGTATATAAGTGACTATATGTGAGAGTGAGTGATTGTGAGAGTGGCTGTATGCATGAGTGTGTCCTTGTGTCAGTGATTGTATAAGAGAGTAAGTATGTGTTAGTCTCTGTATAAATAAGTGAGGTGGTGTGTGTATAACTGTATAGGTGAGTAAATTGGAGTGTAATTAATTCTTTGCATGACTGACTAGGTGTGTGAGTAAGTCTATGAGTCAGTGGCGGTGTGTGAATGTCTGTAAAGTTGTATGACTGCATATGCTAGTGGATGTATTGATGAGTGACTGCATGTATGAGTGACTGTATGGGTGAGTGAGTAGATGTATGTGTAGATCTAGGAATTACTGAGTGGGTATGTACTAACTGGTATTGGTGTGTCTATGGTTTTGAGATTAGCATTCTGTATTTTAGAGTGGGTGTATTAATGTTTTATTAGGGTGTGAGGAGGTGCATCAGATGATCACGTGGATGATGTCATCAGTGATATCATCAGTGATGTCATCAGTGATGTCACTGACCATGTCATGAGTGATGTAATATGTGACGTCATCAGCAGTGGACTGCGGGGGCGCGAGTTATAGTTCGCTCAACTAACTATAACGGCCGAATTTCTCTGGTTTTATACGAGTGAAATGTCCAACTAACTATAACGTCCCTGAAACCTGTGTTTTTTTTCAGTGAATTTCTATGGTTTTTAAATGCTAATTTCTAACTATATCGTCCCTGAAACCTATGGTTTTTTCAGTGAATTTCAAAGGTTTTTTAAATACTAATTTCTAACTATGCCTACAGGGGTAGGACATGTGCAGAAAGAGGAAGAAAGGCGCACAAAGAAGCAAGAGAAATGCAGAAAGAGGCAACAGAAGTCCAGAAAGACGAAGAAAAAGTGCAGAAAGAAGCAAGAGATATGCAGAAAGAACCAACAGAGGTGCAGAAAGAGGCCTTGTTGCAAAGTCATCCTGTGCCCGCAACTTTTTGCTGACGGGTACTAGTGGTAACTGACTGACTAACCAGGCCTAGAGCCAGTGCTATGCTAAAAGACACTTAGAATACAGTGAAAACACCTACATACACTAGGGAACACTATGCGTTGGGGTACCCCTGTGATTGGCATGACCTCCTCTGTAAGGCCCTAGTACATAATAGGGCAGGGGGATTAAAACTACCTCTAAGTCAGAGGTGCAGAAAGATGCTTCTTTAAGTAGTAGTCACGTTTGCAGAGTGGTAGAGAAACGGTGCTGGGCCTCCGACCACCGCTCAGGAATTCCGCTGCTTAGGACTTACAGGATGTACCAGGAGGGCTTCTTGGCCCCCAAAGTCCCTCAGGAGTAAAGTGGACTTCATCCCCCATCCCGTAGTCTGCCATGAGGCGCGTTTGCAGAGTGGTGGAGAAATGGGGCGTGGCCTCCGAAGACGTCTTAGCAATCCTACTGTGTGGGACTTACTGGAGGTAACAAGAGGGGTAGTTGGCCCCCAAGGACATCCTTGGGGGCCAACTACCCCTCCTATTACCTCCAGTAAGTACCACACAGCAGGATTGCTAAGTTCTCATAACAGGCCAAGCCCCCTTTCTCCACCAATCTGCAAACGGGCTCCCTAGCGCTCTCTTGGATGGGGATTGAAGTCCCCTTCACTGCTGGGGGTCCTTAGGGGCCAACTAGCCTACCTCTTACCTGCAGTAAGCCCCACACAGTGGGATTGATGAGAGGTGGACAGAAGCCACGCTCCCTTTCTCCACCAATCTGCAAACGCGCCTCCTGGCGCACTCTTGAATGGGGGATGAAGTCCCCTTTCCTCATGAGGTTCCCTGTAAATAAATAAAAAGGAGGACATGACCCGGGGATGGGGTCCCCGGGGCCGGAATTTGCCTCGGGAGGGGGGCCACGCAGCCCCCTTCCCGTTAAAAAATAAATAAAAAATTAAAAAGGGGTCAGGCCCTGGGGGATGGGGTCCCCAGGGTCCAAAAAATACTAAAAAAAATATTATTAAAAAAAAGCTGGCATCTTGCCGGAGGCTCCACCCCCTCCCTGCACCACTCTGCAAATGCGCCCCCTGGCACGTTCTAAGTTGGGGAATTAAGTCCCCTTGAATACTGAGGGTCATTGGGGGCCAACTAGCCCACCAGGTACCTCCAGTAAGCCCCACACAGCTGGATTGCTGAGAGTGGTCCGAAGCCACGCCCCCTTTTTGCATCACTCTGCAAACGTGCGACCTGTTGCACTGCTGCTCGGGGGATGAAGTCCACTTGTGCCCTGAGGTCCTCAGCACACAAGAGGACCTCATCGCCCCACCAGCAGTGCGCCAAGAGTCGCGTTTGCAGGGCACCCCGGAACATTGCAGGAGCCTGCCCTGGGGGGTGGTGGACCCCAGGGCCATAAAGGGCTCCAGGAGGGGGGCCGCGTGGCCCCCCTCCCTCCATTTGCATAGCCCCGGGGAGGTGGTGGTCCGCGGGGCTGGGGATCCGCAACGGACCCCTGTATTTAAATATTCAATGCCCCGGGGAGGTGGTGGTCCCCGGGGCAGTGTGGGGGGGCTCGAGCCCCCCCCCCCACTAATTATTTATCTCAGCCCGGGGATTGGGGGGGCCTGCGAGGCCCTCCCACCCTATTTTAATAAGCCCCGGGGAGGTGGCGTCCCCGGGGCTTGGGGGGTTCCGCGAGGCTCCTGTCCTTATTGTAATAAAGCCCCGGGGAGGTGGCGGTCCCCAAGGCTGCGGGGGGCCGCGTGCCCCCACGCATAAATAATAAAGCCCTGGGGAGGTGGCGGTCCCCGGGGCTCCCGCAGGCCCCCGCAAATTAATTTGGCATTGCCCCTGGGACCTAGCTCACCCGGGGGCTTTAAGAAATGAAGCGCGGGAGTCCGCGCTTCATTTTTTTTTTTTTCCCGGCCGGATTTGTGCACCCTGCGCGAATTCGGCCGTTTAAAAAAAAAGAAAAAAGCTTTTTTTGGCCCGAGGGTCCCTGTGGGACCCCCTGAGCAGGCCTAGGGGGTCAGGGTGTTTCTACCCTGCCCCCTTTTCTTGTTTTTTATCTTTGTTTTACTGTTTTCTTGTGACTCGGTTACCGAGTCACAAGATGGCTGCCAACACATTCTCGTTTGGAGTGTTGGCAGCCAATCAGAATTGAGCTCGTGCTCAGGAGGGTTTGCGAACCCTCCTCGGTGCTCAGATATCGATATTTTTATTTTTTGAATTTCTCAGCAACTACTGAACGGATTTACACCATTTAAAAAAAAGCACACTTTCTGGACCAAGACCTACCTTTTTGCCAAAGTTGGTGTAATTCCGTTCAGCAGTTCGGGCTGTAGCTTTGTTTAAAGTTCCTATGGAAATTAACATGGAGAAAACGCGTTTTGGGACCCCCATTTTTTCTCGGTCCCCGCTTGACGAATCACCCCGAAACTTTCAAGACGGACCTGACCTGAGTGAACCTTTTTTTTGGGAAAATATCGCAAAGATTCGTCAAACGGCGCCAAAGATATTGGCAAATCAAAAAACGCTTTTCCTATGGAAACTAGGTCCTAACTATAACTACCTACTGGCGACCGGCAGTAGGATATATATATATATATATATAACACTCAAACACTTAAAAACACCCACAGTCACTGGATGAAGTCATCAGTGATGTCACTGACCATGTTATGAGTGATGTAATATGTAAGGTTATAAGCAGTGTATTTTTGGGGCGCGAGTTATAGTTAGCTCAGCTAACTATAACTGCTGAATTTCACTGGTTTTGTACGAGTAAAATGTTAGCCTAACTATAACGTCCCTGTAACCTTTGTTTTTTTCAGTGAATTTCTAAGGTTTAAATTCTTTTTCCCAACTAGAACGTCCTTGTAACCTTTGTTTTTTTCAGTGAATATATATCTATCTATCTATCTATATATATTTTTTTTTTTTTTAGAGAGACATACGGTGAGAGAAACATACAAACAATAGAAGTTCATGCCACATTCCTCTGCTTTGAGTTTAGTTTTAAGATGCAGTTTATTATGTGGGCTAAGCAGCAGAGTGCAGTAGATTAACTCGATTACTTTTTGAAATTTCGAATTCCTAAGCACTCTAAAGCGTTGACGAGTCCAGAGAGTTTAACACTATGCCAGACAGCAGACCTTTTCAGATTTTCCTCCTGCAGGATTGGGATTTGCTTCAAAGCCTCACGCTCTATAATTGAATTGCCTGACTTACCGAGAACGTGTAAAAATGCGAGCGCGAAAACTGAAGCTTAGCCATGGGGATGATTTATTTTTAATTCCCTCCAGCCCGTGAATCTACTTTACAGCAAGCACACTGTTCACAACTTGTTCTCTTTTGCTAAGCTTCACCAGCAGTCTTCCTCTGTCTCATTCTCACAATCTGTCCCCCTATCACTCATTATAACTCTTGGTATCACTCCTGCGTGGTCTCTATTACTTTCATTATTTCACACCACTAACTCAATTCTTCTTTCTCCTGTCATTGTGATCTCACTCTGCCATGCTCTTTCTCTATTTTCTCTTAATCTGTCTCAGTCCTTTGCCATCTCTCCATGTCTTTGCTTTCTGTACCCCTCTATCTGATCCTCTCTTAATGTTATGTCTATTTCCTATTGCCTCCAATCTTTTTCTTTGAGTCCCAAATATTCTCTATTTACTCTTTATCACACTGTTTTCCAAGATTCTCTTTCACTCCCCACTTCTCAGTGTATCTCCCTTATCCATTCTTTAACCTGCTCTGTTAAACTAACTCTTTCGGCATTTCACTCCCCCTTTCACCCTTCGACTCTTTTACTCCCCCTTTCACTCTACCACTCATTCAATCTTCCTCCTTTCACTATGTTCTCCTCGGTTTCTTACCACTTGTCCCAAAAATTCCCTCCATTTTCTTCTTTCCCTTACATTCTGCCCAGCAATGGCTGTAAGGCTGACTTTTTACTGTGAAAAGTATATGTTTAAGCCAATAGGCCTTTAAGAGTGGATTGTTATTACACTGTGCTTAAAGCCTACAGACAGATTGTGTTTCATGGAATCTCACAGAGTGCTGCAGTAGGCAATGCTTCTGGTGTTGGTGACCCATCTGACGAACCTTGGGGATAGAAGATTTCCACTGTGGTAATCATTGTTAGGCCCTCATAGGGGATGTTGTGTATTGTTTTGCCACCTGTAAGTTTGTACATATGTGCAATTTTATGAATGTATGCCTGCTGTATAGGAAAGCTTATGCTCAATATGATAGACCTAATTTAGTTATATGTTATGTTCTATGCCATAGGTCTAATTACTTTATTTTGAAACGTTATGACAAAAACAGTAGGCTTTGTGATAATCATTGGTTAAGAACACTAGGCCTTTAAGGGTGGATTGTTATTATACTGTACTAAAGCCTGTAATTAGGTATTTTGTTACATGGCATCTCTCAAAGGTGATCGCAGTGGGTAAGTGTTTTGGTGTTGGTTGCTTACTCTGACAATCCCAGCAGATAGCAGATCTGCACAGTGGTAATCCTTGCTAGACCTTCTTAGAAGGGGTTGGATATTGATTTCAAAAGATCTGTTTGTACATATTTGTAATTTTATGGATAGTATTTAGCTGTGTGTACTTTGTAGATCTGGCCAGACAGTTCTGGCTGTCCAACAGGGTCTTGTAATCAACAAATTGATTTACAAAAAAAAACATATACATATATCCATACAGATAAGCTATGGGTCAGTCATCTTCAGCCATTGGTGTGAATAGTTGTTATTCACTTTATGAATCTGCGCAAGACAGTATGCAGCATGGGGAAATCCGTCAGCTCACTTCAGCCATTATTTCAATTGCTCTGTGAATGATGGCATTTTGTTTGATCATATGTGCATCTGCTTGAAAATGAGTGTGATTCAGTGCCAGGTATGGTGAGCTAGTCCTTCAGTTTCCATTTCCTCGTTTTAGAAGTCCAGTTTTAGAAAAGAATATGTACTGTTGTTTTACCATTCTAAAATGGCTGACACACCGTTTTTAAATGTGACAGCCATGTTGCAACTTTAAAACAATGACATGCTATCCATAGTACTATTTCAAGAAGGCCACCCGCTGCTATGTTTAAATATTTACATATTATTTCAGTGCAAACATATGCCCTCCAGCTTTGGTGTGAGATTTCTGTTTTTCTTAATTTTATTCTTTGAATCTATCCTTTATATGCTTTTTGAATTTGTATGTGAGGGTAGCGGAATGCATGCCTTAGTGACAGAAGCATGTACGATGTGATAATGAGTGTCTAAACTCACCAATCACTGAAAAAGTACTTTCATTTATAAGCCAGACCTATTGACATTTCCAATGCCTGTTTATAGAGGAATTATATATCTGAAGTAGCTGAAGATTGGCAGGCAGAAAAGTGCCTTTTGCTCCAACTCTCCATCTCCTCCTTGATGGCATTTGGGAGATCATTCTCATGAATTCAATACAGTGGCAAGTACTGAAAGGGACATTAATAGGTTTAAGAAATGCTGGAATGACCTGCAGAAGAGGGTTTGTACAGTCCGAAGCCAGGAAGGGGCCTACGGCAGCCCTGTTTCTATGACCCAAGGAGGAGTCAGTTGAGATGACAGTGGTGCTATCATCATTCTTCAGCAGCCAGTGAGTGCTACAGATAGGTGTGAATTAGGCCCAATTGAAACTCACACTATAAGACGAACAACAGAGTGAGCCGCTGTTCATAGTGCTTTTGATTTTTGGCACAATTTCATTTAATGTGAAATGCATCCTCATGTACAAAGTGAACATATTTGTGCTAAAATACAGCACAAAATGCCAGTTTTGCATTTTGTGTAATTATACAGAATTTTGCATAGTTCTAGAGACTATGCCCTGTGGCCAACCCCCCGCTCGGACTTGGGCATTGCGCTGCAAGGGAGTCATCTGAATATGATAATAAAAAAAATTACAGGTATAGTTATAAAGCTTTCCTTTCCATTAAAAAAATAGAAATTCACTAAAAGAGCAAAGGTAAAGTGACTTTATAGTTAGCTATGGTTGTTGTTGAAATGAGTTTCAGCTGGAGATGGGTAGTGTATATGAGAACAATCTATCATTTAATAATAGGTTTGTTGCAAGTGTTGTAATCTTTTTTATATACATTTCCAGCATTTGGTACTAGAGGACAATTCCAAAGTTGTACAAAAAACATTTCCCCAGGTTCGATCATTAAACAGCCTTTTAGTTGTGGAGTCTCCTTATGGTAAAGTTTAGGGAAAAGTAAAAACGTAATGTTATTAATATACAAAAACAATATTTTCTTATTAAATACTTTGCAATTTAAACATATATATTTCTTTTAAATATAGGTCAAAAGAAAACAAATGCTACAGCACAGTTAACTTACAATTAAATATTTAATTTATATATATCGTAAATTATATTTTAATACTTTTAAAAAAAAATGTATTTTGCGAAGGATTCAAACTCAAAATATCCATACAATAGCGATAACCTGTTACATACTTTTTCATTTACATTTAATTTTTGTAGGGGGATAATAGTCGTACAACAGCGCTACGTCAACCAGATAAAAGAAAATTGACTAAATAATAGGCAGTGAACAGACAAACCAAAAAAAAATATTTAGCACATTATTCCTGAATCATATTATGCCAAATAGCATTAAATTTCCGTAATGCCTTAATACCTCTGACCCTAGCCAGAGCTTTTTCACGCTCAAAAATTTCCATAAAGATACCCCACCACTCCATTACATTACATGGCTTCGGAGAAATCCATGCCCGGGCTATAGCTAGTCTTGCAGAGACTATAGCTATAGTTAACAGAGCTCTCTTAGCTCTGTCCGCATTGTCTCTATAGCCCAGCATTATCTCGGTTGTAGTAAAGACCACATCCAATCCAAGTCAATTTCTTAATAAATTCAGAACCGCTTGCCAGAAGGTCACTAACATAGGGCACTCGGCAAACATATGAACAATATTTACTCCATATTCCTCACATTTAGGACACCCCGTCCTATTACTTAAATAATGATTGGCCGTTTGTCCCCACCTGACTACCTTATCAGGTGTATAATACAGCATAGTTATAGTTTTAAATTGTTGAAGCCTTAAATTAACAGACCATACTGCCTCTTTTACTGTAGATAGTGCTGCCTCAAGGGTTGTACCAGATATCTCCTCCACAAGAGTTGCGCTCCATTTCTCAGCTAGGAGATCCATAGGATCCAGTCTTCCCTGACTGAATATTTGATACGCAGCACCAATTAATTTGCCCTGACCAGGTTCATGTAAGAAGATCAGTAATTGATGAGGTGCCACCTCCCCAAGTCTTTGTGACCTCATAAAATAATCCCTAAATTGAAGATACTTAAAGTAATGCTGGCGTGGTATAGAAAAGGAGTCTTTCAGGTCTTGAAAGGTACGAAAACCCTCTAGATCATATAGATCTTCCAGTTTATCTATCCCAAAACCGGCCCAAAGTTTAGCTATTCTGTCTCAAAATATATCTGGAAGGAATGGATTATCCCAAAGCGGGAACTTAGTAAAATAAGTCGCACAGAATACGTGGTAGATATGTCTCGCCAAACCATAGCTATGCTCCTCAAGGTCTTAAATCGTACCCTCTTAAAGTAATTAGGGTCCTGTATTCGAAAGAGAAATCTACTAGTGTCTTGATTTAGTAAAAGCCTATGACTGAAATCTTGGTCCTTATTGGAAAAGAGGCTACGTAATCGGCTCGTAAATGAAGCCCAATAGTATAATTTAAAGTCAGGAAGTGCTAAACCACCTTGGCTGAATGGATATTTAAAAAATGTAATAGCCCGTCTTGCCCGCCTGTACCCCCAAATAAAACTACCTACTATACCATCTAGTTTCTTAAAAAACAAATTCGGAAGTTTCAAAGGAATAGATCTAAATAAGTAAAGAAACCTGGGAAGAATCGTCATTTTGACAATATTGCATCATCCGATAATACTAATTGAAAAGTTATGCCATTTTTTAAGCTTCTTAGCCGTATCATTCAATAGCGCTTCGTAATTTAATTTAATAATGCTTTGTATCTGAGGAGTAAGATGAGCGCCAAGGTATGTAGTTTCTGAACAATGTCCCATTATGGGGGTTTCTGGTGTATAATTCAACAATATCTGGGTCTTCTCAATATTCAATTTGTATCCA
Organism: Calotriton arnoldi; assembly: GCA_963921515.1. NCBI lineage: Eukaryota > Metazoa > Chordata > Amphibia > Caudata > Salamandridae > Calotriton > Calotriton arnoldi. The sequence continues at coordinate 849,334 of CAWUFW010008765.1, forward strand.
GAGAAGGCACCAAAACTATTAGCCTCTTGATTGATTAATTCTACAGACCGGGCTGGGTCTGTCGAGAAAATTGCGATGTCATCCGCATAAGCATTAAGTTTTAACTCATTAAGTCCAGAGGATAGTGGCCGGATACCTTCATGCATCATAAGTATTCGAACAAAAGGTTCAAGATACAAGGCAAACAGGGGGGGTAAAGGGCACCCCTGTCTTGTACCCCTATTTATACGAAACACCCTAGACTGTAAACCCTCATAGCTTAATTTAGCCTGGGGTGAGCGATAAAGCGCTCTTACCCATGTCAAATATCGATCAGGGATACCCATAGCTGCAAGGGTAAGCCATAAATAAGCCCATGCCACCCGATCGAACGCTTTTTCTGCATCCAAAAGTATCATTCCTACTTTAACGTTAGTTTGCTCCGCTAAATCAAATGCCATAATGGCTGTATTAATATGAGTAGTCGTGTCCCTTCCCCTAATAAAGCCATGTTGTTGCTCCGAAACCAACTTTTCCATAAAGGGAGAGAGACGGCTAGCCAAAATCTTCGCAAACCATTTGGCATCAGTATTAATAAGAGAGATCGGGCGGTACGAACCACAAGATGCAGATGACTTGTTTTTCTTTAAGAAAAAAACCATGTTTGTATTGTCCCAAGAAGAAGGTACCATACCGGTTTCTCCTATTTCCTTAATAACTCTTACAAACAGTGGAGTTAGAATGTTTTTAAGAACTTTATAGAATTTGATCGGGATCTGATCATCCCCCGTAGCCTTCCCCGTCGGGAGAGACGCCAAGGCAGTCCATATATCCTCTACCGATATCTCCTGCTCTAATTGGGCAGCCTCCTGGGCTGTTAATGATGCTATTTGAGCTTTATCTAGATAGCCAGAGATCTCCCCTTGGTCAGCCACGTTTGAAGGAGCATATAGATCTTCATAAAAGAGAGCAAAGTGTTCCAAAATCGCCCCAAGTCCAGTATGAATCACATTATTCGCCCCCTTAATCTCAGCAATCCTACTTTTAGCTTTTTTATCAGCAATTTTATAGGCCAATACTCTCCCAACTTGTTCGCTGTATTCATATTGTTCAGAACGGAATTTATTAAAGATGACTGCCGCCTTTTCCTTAATGATCCCTAATGCCTTCTCCTTTGCTTCTACTAATTTCAGATAAATTGAACATTGATCCTCATCCTGTCTAACAGCATGAGATAGTTCCAAGCCAGTTAAAGTAACCAGGGCCGCCTTAGCGACAGCCTCTTTAGCTTTGTTCTTAGATAGTATAAATTGCTGAGTGATACCTCTGACGTAAGCCTTCATAGAATCCCAGATCATATAAGAGGCCGTGCCAAGATTAAAACTCATAAATTCAGCCAAGAGTTTCCCCATATATAGGATATATTCATCTTCAGATAGTAAATAGCGTGGAAAAGAAAAAGGACGGCCTATCTTAGCAACCATTGACGCTTGGACTGTTAATAGTATTGGGTTATGATCTGAAGTGATCTTAGGGCAAATCTCCATCTTTGTTGTGTTCAACACCACATTACTAACCCACGACATATCCAACCTCGAGTATTGCCTATGTGGGCAAGAATAAAATGTAAAGCCCGGGGAATTTGGATAAAGAGCTCTCCGAGCGTCTTGTAAATCATGGAGCCTTGCCAATTCTAAAATTGAATTCCGCACTTTCGACATCCTAGCAACTAATCGTCGAGAGGTTGTATCTAACCTCTGATCCATGATACAATTGAAATCTCCCATGACTATTAGAGTTCCCTGGAACTCAAGTAAATTAAGCATAAGCGTATTAAAAACCGCAGGGTCGTCTATGTTAGGCCCATATATCGCTGCTAAGACATATTTAATCCCATAAACCACTAGTTGAACAATAGCCCACCTTCCCCTCGCATCAGCCATAACCCGCTCAATTTTATACTGCAAAAATGTACTAGCTAAGATAGCCGCCCCTCTTATTGACACTGTTTGAGATGAGCAAACGACAATCTTATATCCTAATCGGTTAAGCAGTGTCTGGTCCTTAAATGCAATATGAGTTTCCGTTAACAAAACAAAGTGAGGGCGGTACATTTTCAACTTTTCCCGCACCAGTTGGCGCTTACGAGTAGCATTCAGCCCAGATACATTCCAACATAAGACTTTGATCACTGCCATTTTATAGCAATAAATTCAATCTGTGCAGATTTCTTTAAAGCCCCTCGAAAAACCACTCCCCCTAAAGAGAAAAATGTCCTGCTTAAATCCTTTGCTTTTTCCCTGTGCCCAACATCTCCAATGGTAGAAATAGCTTAGTTCAATGTAGATGGTAAAT